>CAXKVY010001815.1:0-226187 GCA_964058915.1 Tetropium fuscum
TATATATATATATATATATAAATATATATATATATATATATATATATATATATATATATATATATATATATATATATATATATATATATATATATATATATATATATATATATATATAAATTAAATATATATATATATATATATATATATATATATATATATATATATTATATATATATATATATATATATATATATATATATATATATATATATATATATATATATATATATATATATATATATATATATATATATATATATATATATATATATATATATATATATATATATATATATATATATATATTATATATATATATATATATATATATATATATATATATATATATATATATATATATATATATATATATATATATATATATATATATATATATATATATATATATATATATATATATATATATATATATATATATATATATATATATATATATATATATATATATATATATATATATATATATATATATATATATATATATATATATATATATATATATATATATATATATATATATATATATATATATATATATATATATATATATATATATATATATATATATATATATATATATATATATATATATATATATATATATATATATATATATATAATAATAATTACAGCAGTCCGAAATCACCAGGTTTATATTATATTATAATATTACGCAAGGATAAATCCAAGTATGTATTTGTGGAATGTAATTAAAAAATATCACTTTTTTGTCGACGTGCCGCGTCTAAGCGCGAGTGTTATTTTATTACATTATACGAGGCAGGATTATGGCTAGTGGTAAACATACGAAATTAAACCCGGTGCACCCTCTAATCAATTTTTATAAAGCTCCGGAAATTCCACATGTTGCTTTCGTACGTACCTGACACCTTTCACCTGTTTTTATTTTACCTGGAATATAATATAGGTATCTCGAACAAAAATACCAAGGAACATTTATTAAATAAGACATTCTCCTCCTGATTTATCAGTAGATGGACAAGACCTCGACATAAATAATTTAAGATACGTTTCGGTCGAGGGACCCGAACGTATAATATAATTATTTAGGTTCTGTCTTTGTTCATTTATGAGTATAGAATCACAGAACATAATGTATTGCTGCTTGTTGTTTAGTATAATAAAATTGCAGGTAGTTTTCTCCATTTGAGTTGGACATTATGGTAATTTTAATAATGGAAAAAGCGGAAAATGTTTTGCTAAATGAGTTAGTGTCGTTCTAGATTTAAATCGATTTTACATGTACCTATGCATTATGCATTTAATTTTTTTTATAGGGGGAACGGTTTCGTATATATACGAGTATTGTGTAATGATGCCCTAGCCGTTATAAACACAAAACTTTATTTTCATAATTATTATTAAATTCGCTTTACAATTCGTTTACAGCAATTCGTTCTTGTTTTCCGGAAGTTCTAATCGCTTCTCTGCGAGTAACCTAACGGCATAGGCGTTCACGGGAGAATTATATAAATATAAGTGTATGCGCATTGCAATGTGCAATTAAATTCTGATGTACTGTTTGTAACATCGAAATATGAGACATAAAAAATTTTCAAAGGATACCCGCAATTGCCGCAATGAGAGATCGGGGCAGTATAACTTATCTTACAGCTAAAATAGTCACTATAAAGGCGCTCTCATTCAACAAGTTATGTTTTGATAGAATACTAATAACTAATTAGTTAATAATTTTAACACAAAACCCATCAAAATAATACACTAAATTATATTGTTGTGATAATGGCAACTTTTTATGAGTAATGGCAATATTTATATTTACAGACATATTACAGGACATATTATTAAGTATATTAAGTTTGCTATTGAAGCTGTATAGGTATTTGGTATTTTACATTTATCAGTTTTTTAAATTCCTATATCATCCTAATAATTTTTTTCATTTCTAATGTTATGACCAACGAAAATGCATTTGGTTTCAATCACTTTCGGTATAATTTTTTTTTTGATGTTTTACAAGAAACGTTCACGGCTAATTTACAAAATATATCTAAGTAATAAAATGCATCTGTTAACTGTTCCATCGTAGCTTCTGCGGTAATGATTTAGTAGAAGTCATTAAAAAAACCGTCTCATCGGTGTTCGCCGATGTCACGCCACGTGAATTCGCGTTACAGTATATTAATTTCTTTGTGGAATAGCTGAGACAGTATCATCGGAGATTTTAGAACTTGTTTTTATTGATGTCCTATTATTATTTGTAGACGTTTGCTTCGTATTTTAAATGCATAGGATCCATCAAGAGTTCCAACAAGAGCGTGAAAGTTTGTCTAGGATCCAGTGGCGGACATACAAATAATAACAAAAATGCAGATATTTCTATAGATATTTCAAAAAAATTAAAATGGAACTTGCCAATAAATATTTTTTAATATATTTTGAGTGACAAAGAAAACTGTATATACGCTGTCGTGTACTCTATTGGTTGCTTCACCATTATGCAAAATTGTATAAACGCACAACTAAGGATTGTCTAGATATTTAGAAAAGGTGAACAAAAAATTGTCAGTATCCCATTAATAATTTTTAAAATATATTTTCGAGGCGTGACAAAGAAAACCATACACGCTGTTGTGTACTGTATTGATTACTTCACCTTCCTGCAAAATTTTGTAAACTCACATCTAAGGGTCTCTTGATATTTCTCTAGAAAGTGAAAAGAAATGTAACTTTTGCTAATAAATAATTGTTTTAGTATATTTTCGAGACGTGACAAAGAAAACTATGCACGGTGTCGTGCATTATATTGGTTGCTTCACCTTTCTGCAAACTAAATATAAATAATATTTGTAATATATTTTCGAGACGTGGCAACGAAAACCATACACGCTGTTGTGTACTATTATATTGGTTGTTTCATCTTTCTGAAAAATTTTCTAAATGCACAACTAAGGGTTGTCTAAATATTTGGAAAAAGTGAAAACGTCTGACGTCTGTGCCAGAGTAAGTGACGTATATCTGTCTGTGGCTTGAGGTACGGTCTTCACAACAAACTTTATATCACGAAAAAAAATCAAAAGTACTGTACGAAGATTAATATCGTGATTTACAATTAAGAATTGTATCTCGTTGTTTATTACCTCAAACACAGATTTTGGTCGTACGGTATTAATCTTCGTAGACTACTTTGCCTTTTTTCGTGCCATAAAGATTTTTGTGAAGACCGTACGTCAGCCACAGATGTCATCTACAGAGTCTTTATTTGGCTTCACGTCAGCATCCGTGGCAAGAAATCTGTGGGCAACCATACCAATTCTAAACTAAATAAAATTAGAGTTTGTAATAAGTTTGATTTGTGATAGTCCGTAATGGTTAAGTAAAGTTCAAGATTTACGTCGATACCTAGATAAATAGGAATTTTAAATTTTTATCGAGATTTTTACATTGCAATTATGCGTGACGTGTTTTGCGAAATGACCTGTATATATCATACAGAGGTATGTTGACGGTTTGTTATTTTGTAGCTAGTGTTAGTTTGCATGTATAAGGCCATCTGTCAAGATGTATATTAGTATATGAGTTAACGTCGAAACTAATGTCACGAAATGTCACTGAAAGTGATGAAGTATTAATATTTTAAATTCAAATATAAATGATCAATAAAACAAGTCGTACATCATTCTGAAGATCCTCTAAAGGTGAAAGAACTTGCAACTGCTAAGTGGTTCGTTTCCGTATATATGTCCAGATATACAACTGGTAAGTGTGTCTTCCTTATTAATCACCTATTTGCTTGTTTGTCTCTCTCTCTCTCTATATATATATATATATATATATATATATATATATATATATATATATATATATATATATATATATATATATATATATATATATATTCAACAATTTGCCAGTTCTGGCTTGCCGGATGTCCTATTATCGACCACTAATGAATGTATAAAGATTGTCTCCTCCCACACAGCGGACGTTTCACAACTGGATTCAATTCGTTTCTTGTATTAGTTGTTTGTTACGTAGGGTATTTTAATTTAAAGCTGTGGCCATAGACCTAATCAATCAAATTCACGAGGTATCTCGTAGACATAACTGTACTACGCTGTCCCCATATCATATCCACGGGTTCCCGCAACAACCGTTACGTGGATATAAGACTAATTGATATATTATGTTGCAAATGTAACATCTGCGGCCAAATTCATCATATGAGTGTTTCATTTCAACTAAACAAAACATAATAATTGTCTGTTTGAAACTATTAACTTTTTATAACATCATTAATCCACAGTTTTTGCAAGTTTCCCGAGGTTATAGTAGGTCACAGGACATCCTCTATTATAGGTTCACTTCAGATGTCTGTGATGATAGTCCACTTTTTTCGCTTTTATCGTGCTGAAATCTGTTCAAAATTATCGTTATTTTACACGACACGCATTGTCGCCTTCGCAATTAATATAAATTGCAATAATACCAGGCGTTATGCATCTTTGTTGCTGTAATCGCTTGTTTAATGTATATAGCTGGGGATTTATAAGCCCACTTTGTCAAGCGAGCGTAATTAATTACCTTCGTAATTTTTATGTCTACCATTTTTTTATGTTTCTAATTAGATTGGAGTAGGTTCTGTTAATTTTTCATATTACTTATTAAGGTAATTATTTTTAATTAATTGTTTCTTAATTTCCGTAATTAATTGTGCACGTCGGCGAGTGCTGTTTTTCTTAATAACGCCTGTCAGGTTTACCGGGAAATGTTTCCAAAATAATCAGTGTGAAACACGAAGTTCGAATTAAAATGCCCTTCAACAAAAAATCATTATTTATTATTATCTTATTTTGACAGTTATTGAGAATTGTATCAACAGTAAAACCACAAGATCTTTTTTTATCGGAATAAAATTTCTATTTGTAACGTAATAATTTAGTCAATCAGTGATTTTATAAGAAAAACGGACATGAAGAAGGTCATAAAAGGTCGAGCGGTTTTTTTCAAATGTCAGTTTTTCAGCAAAACTACTGATTGGCAAAATGTTGAGTTTAAAAGAAGTTTATTCATACTTAAAAGAAAAGTGTATTTTTGCAATATAAATTAACGACAGAATATGTGAAAGAACAACAACAATAATAATCTTTATTTATACATTTATTGGAAGGAACAGTTATTAAAAACAATGTTTTGACAGAACTCCGTTGTCTCTATATTGACCATTTCGTTTTTTGTTTTTTGTGGATTGCGGAATTGATCTTGCTATGTTGTTTGTAATTTATTCAGTCGAAATTTATGGAAACGCAATACTCAAAAATTATAGCTGGCAGGACAGATTTTAAAGTGACGTGCGAGTACTAGATATATTCTGCTTTTGAGAAACAGGCATTTTTATTAGTGATAAGATACGATGCTTTTCTATCGCTGTCAAAGCGACAAAAATGTGACTGTCAAATAGACTTTTTTATAAAAGAGTTAATTTTTTTACCACCAACTTTCACTTTTCTCGACGTTTGAGGACCAAGGAACTTTTTTTGGTTTCGAAATATGTCGGTCTATTGATCATTTCGGGCTGACGTAGGTCTGAGGGGCATATGTCAATTTTGACGTGGATTTTTATATTTTGGAAGTGAGAATAGCATTAAAATTGTGTGGATTGTTTTAGGGATTGTGAGTTAAAATGATGTAATTTACGTAATTATTTACGACAATTTTAAAACTCTGTTTTCCCCTCAAGATAATATGGCCGATTTGTCCAAATCCAAAATCAGGTGATCCCAAATGATCAATTGTCGTATAGGTTGCCAGAAATCAGTGATATAGTAGAATTGCTTAGAGAAGATAACACGTATTTATACATTGTTTGATTGTCATGCAAATCGTGCAGTATCTCAAAATTTAATTATCTATAAAGTCCGACTAAACGTGTAAAAATGGGCGTCATCGTTATGACAACTTTTACCGCTTTTACTTTTTAAACAACGTTTACCCTATAAGGACTAACTATTATTAGTATTATTTGAAATATGTGTATCTTACTATACGTACTCGTGTACTATATTTACCAAAATGTTTCCGACAATCTTGTTCTAGCGAAGTGTCTTAAACTAAAACCATGTTAAATTAAATTATATTTAGTTTTCGTCAATCCACAAAGTTCTGATATAATACACCATATCAATAGTACAATAAATTGTTATTTGTAACTTAATCTTAATTAAATTTTGATGTTTCCATGCCAGTTAAATTCAGTAAATAGCATTATCTACCTTAAATCATTTATAACAACAGGCCACTTATCAGATTTGTACCCGCGACGTTTTTCCCTCACGTCAGCATTGCCTACGCTTGCCTCGCTTCTGGACTTGCGCAGGTCTAGATATTACTTAAAATTAGATAAAAAATTTAAATCCTCATATTTTATTTAGTCATGTTTCTATACCTACCATATATAGATACAGAATCATCTGTCGGCGCGTCGTTCAGTTTTAAAGAGAATAGTGTTTTCGCCAATTAATTGTGTATTTTACCGTAAAGCCAGCCATAGCAGTGAGACTATCTCGTAAAACACGTTACGTAAGTTTTATAGTAACATTGTTATTGTGACAGCGTTATTATATTCTTAACGTCATTTTATGCAGTTTTATTATTATTTATTACTTATTCTAACCTTAGTGTTTAAGCCGGAAGAGATACGAACTCGGTTCCATTATGTCGAGCTAATTCTTGTGAAATATGCAAATAATACAATGCGTTAGGTTTTGCTTTTATATTGTCTAGGGCTCGGGTCTAGGGCCCCGTTGTTTAACAAGGGAGCTAATACGAGACAGCAAATATATACAGTATATGTATCTACTAATACTAATACTAATAATATAAGTTTCAAAGCTATTGCTATTTAATTAATTTTTGAACAAAACTTAGTTAAAACAATTAAAAAAAAACAATTTATCCACGTCATGGCTATTTGTTATACTACTACTAACTGTCGCCGTCTTATGGGAAAATATTAGAATTTTATTATTAATCGTAATGAATATATCTATCACCATACAATATTATTTTATTAATTAAAAACCTACGATGCGTTTCATTTTCAAAAAAATCACACGTATAAAGGAAGATCTATTTAATAACTCGGTAGACTGAGGACATTTCATTGGTTAGTTTTCGAGATATTAATTTGTAAATATCGCTATACCGGAAATGATGCCGAAATTAGGTATATTTTGTATATTATCAATGAATATTTAAAAAAAACTAAAACATGTTTTCAGAAAAGTTCAGTGCAAGTGGTTATTTAAGTATGTTTCAATATATTTAGTACAATTATGTCATTATCAACAGATTATTAACGAATACATACGAGTATGTAACAATTAAAACATGTCAATCAAAATATGTATACATTTATTTCACTATTACCCACCAAAATATCGTCATAATATGCAGACAATAATACTAATATGTAAAGTGGCTACACAAACACAAATGAGATAGACTTATCTTACAGTGCTCGACGTTGAAACTTATCTTTCTATCTTTATAATTGAAACTACTTTGGCTAACGATATCACTTAGTTATGTATTTTATACTAGAAAGACTTCATAGCAACGACCTATTTTTGGCAAGACGTGTACCCGGTAGCTTTTCCTCTCTAGTGAACCAAACCTAATCAAAATTGGTTTATGTAGTAAAATTAATAGCAAATAATTTTAAGTTTTTCAACGGCAAGATTTCGAAACGAAACAATGTTCTGCTTGTTGCTATGGAAATCAATAAACAAGCAACGTAAACAAGGTCTGGCCATGGAAGATTATTTAAGTCCTTCAAACAAAAAAATAATGTGCATAAAGTTAGCAGGGCAACATGCCCAAATCGAAAAGTTGCTATGCCTAAAATTAGCCGCTAATTAGTTGCGAGTCAACCGAATTTGTCGCTATCGTATTTTTTCCCGGGGTGCCCTGCTAATTTTATATAAAGTTATAAGTAGTATATATAACTATAAAAAAAAAATGTTTAACATTGATAGACCGTCTAAAATCACTTATTTTTTTGTCGCTAATTAGTTGCAATCGAATGTCGAAAAAAATTTTTTTTTAAATAACATGTTGCCCTGCTAACTTTATGTAAAGTTAGCGGGGCAACTAGTTTGAAAAAATTATTTAATAAACCGTCTCTTATTTTTGTATGCCCTGCTGAGTTTATATCAACTTAGGAAGTCAACATTGTTACAAAATTTATTAAAATATTAATGAATTATCTTGAAAGTAACAACTAATTGAAAGGAGGCTAGCGACAAATTTTAAAACCAAAAAATTTTGTTAAAACTCAGAACTGACAGATTCAGAGGGCGCCCTGCTATCTTTTCGCACGAAAATAACTATATTTGCTCAATAACGGCCTTGAAACAATCGCGAAATTTTTTTTCTCTAGCAACTAATTAAAAGGAGCCGAGCGACAAATATTGAGACCGACAAATTTTAATTCCTCTGATAAAATAGCGCTTCAGAGGGTGCCCTGCTATCTTTTTGCAGGATAGCATGTCACATTGAAAAAACATTATCTAAAAAAAATTGAGGCAGCTTGAAGTTTGCCCTTGTAGAATGCCTACATGTAAAATATTGTAGGATTCATTTTATAATCGGACAATTTATTATTTGGAATATAAATTCGCGGAAGTGAAAACGTAAGCTTCAGGTGGACTTGTAAACGAAAATAAAATAAAAAGCTAATGTATTTCGACGACTAATTAGCGGGCAACTTTTCGATTTAGGCATGTTGTCCTGTTAACTTTATGCACATAGAAAAGCATCTAATACTCGAAGAAATATAAACTGCTTCTAATAATATTCCGCACAACCTCGGAACTAATACCGAAAATTTGGGTGATTATTGCTTTATTATGAAGGGGTAAAACGTTAATGTTACTGAATGTAAAATGTTGTAAAAGGGGGAATATTAAATGGAACATATCAAATGGGGTTATGTATGAGAAATATATGGCTTCATAGAAATGACGATATCACGGCACGCCATTATATTAGTGAAAATTTCCTCTCCCATAGAGGGTGGTTTTTAACTTTTTTTTAGTTGAGGGATCTAGTTTAGTTTCGTAAGGTCGGTTGTTTTTAACATAAGCATTTATATTTAATAAAAAGATATAAACAGCTGAAACTATCCCATGTAGAGGAGGATTAATAAGTTTTATACACACCATTGGAAGATTTTTCGAAACCAATAGAGTTCCCAATTTTGCACATATAAAATTCTAGATTCGCTATCTGGGACGTTTAGCAGTCCCATTTGCTCTTAATTCAGTCATACACATGATGTGATACAACATTGTATCCATAAAAATTTAGAAAAAGTATGTAGATTGTTGGAAAAGAACCCAACGCGCCTATGTAAATTTCTTTGGTATTCACATAAAAGCAAATTATGTTTGCAAATTTGTTTTAATAGGCGTTAGCACTAAAAAAGTCTCCCATTGTTGTTCCCAGCAGATAATACGAAATTTTCGACATTTCCCAACAGTAACGAAAACGCTAAGGTTAAAAGAGAAAGTTTAACTTTATTCGGAAATTATTCTTTAATTTGTGTTTTGTAACATTTCGTCATATACGGATTATATTCAACATTAGTGCTGAAAGAGTGTGACGCATTGTTTTCTTTCGCAACGGTAATGAAAATTCCAAAATTCTAGGCAATCAAGGACTTCTTACACCGATTTAGCGACCATACAATTCCAGTACTTACGGATATGTCTTATGAGCATTTGTCGACACGCGAAGTACCTAGTACAATATTGATGTAGGAATGCCAACATATACTCGTTGCTGTCTATAAATGTTATATTATGTTCCCAGACAATAAAATGGTAAATGGTGAAAATTCAAAAGCAGTAACTAATGTCGAAGAAGTATGTAAATACTTAGTATTTTAAACTTTATGTCGGCGACTGATAATTACTAACCATAATATATTAGAGATACACTCAGAGAACAGTGCGTTTACAGAAAATAAATACGCATTTTATGTAGATACACGAAACACTTTTTTCAGTATATGCAGTAAGTAAATTTCTTTAAAATATTTGACGATAGTGAACGAATTTAAATGTAGCTTTTGCCCACATTTAATGTTAAATTTGTCACCTCGACCTTGCATAAACTTCCCAAATGTGTGAACGTGAAAACAGTTAGAAGGATCAATTTGTTATTACCCCTTTTATTTTCCATACTTCAAAAAAAAAATAAGTTTCATAAAAAGCTACCTGCCGAATTTCATTATTACATACAGAACATCAAACTGATTATTTTTATAGAATCTGATAAGAATGAATTTCAGAAATTTCGGTAATACAAGTAATAAAGTGGAATTTGCTCTCGTGATTCTAGACCAAGATCAAGTATGTCTAATCGAGACACCGATATTGAAACTTATTGCACAAGGATACCAGCACATTTTCTAATAGTAATACTATTTTATAAGATTGCATAGCCAATATATTAAATGTAACAGCAATTATTGATGAAAGATTCTTTGACAATAAAAAGCTTTTACATTTTTACTGATTTCAAAGATAGGAAAGCCCCATGTAAAATGCATGAAGACCATTAAGAAAAAGGTCGATTTAAGCATGGTTAACAACCGAAACTTTATAATTTCCGAAGTGGCCTTGTACACAAAATCCGAGGCGTAGAAATAACATTATCCGTTATTATTAAATAATAAAATAACAAGAGTTTCTTGCCACAACACTCCCTAGTCTTTACAGCTACGAGTAATAGAAGTCAAGTTTTTTTTAATTAAAATAAGCTGAAAAAGCGCTCAGATGCTTTGATATAATGGGAATTTTTCCAGGGGTTCCTGTTTGCAATTTAGTGTAGGCGAAAAAAATATGTATCGGCTAGTGAACGAAATATTTTATGTTGTAAACTATGAACATGCTGCTTGTGGTTCTTTGTAATTAGCTACCGTCTAATCAACAAATCTAAACGTCTTCTTAATAGGAGCAGAAATATTTACAATCAAATACATTGAGTATTTTTTGTAATTTCAAAGTTGATAATAAATAAATAATGTATTTACTTACTTTTTTAATTTTTTTGTAAATTAAATATGTTATTTCAAAATATTGATTATAAATGTATTTACTTAAACTTGAATAGGCGGCCCCTTCTAAAAGTTACCATATATGCAACCCGGAAACAAAAAATATGGTCGTACAGAATTTAAGAAAGTTTTTTGCATTTGTCGTTTAAATGGCGAACTTAACCTAAACAATGCGTAGTTTTAAAAAACGTACGTAAACGTAGTTTTAAAAAAAATAAAGCTCTTAAAGAATAAAGTTAAACGGGAAAGTTGTAGATAATAAAAATATCTTTGGATTCATATTTTTATAAGTAGAGATTGTGCTATATTACTTTTCGAGATATATCGAAAATACCGTCAGAAATCGTGTATTTTTGTTTTTGGTGTATCTTTCTTAAATTGGCTTTTTAATTTTTGCTATTTACCCTAAGTGTAGCAGCCCAAGACAAGCCAAAAAAATGGTTTGAAAAATTTTAAAATATTGATCATTTTTCGAAAAATTTCGATTTTTCGAAAAAAAGGCGATCTCTGAAATCGGTTCTGCTTGCTCGACGGATAGTCCTAGAGGAACGATTCGGAGCTTTTTTGTTTCAAGAGAATTTAGTTATTTTTAGATTTGGTAATCATATTTTTTTAAAAGTACATCATGCAGCCCCAATGTTTAAAAAATACACATTTAAAAAAATAATCGATTTTTTCGTTATATGGTTGCCTAAAATTCTAAAAATCTATATTATATAATTAATTTTAGATTAAGCAAAGAAAATTGTATCTATTCTATTTTAATTGAGTCTATTTGTCACAACCAAACCTAGGTCGCCCGGACTATATGCGTGTATATATATATAACTATGTGTGTGTATGTATATAATCTGAATCGTTTACTAATTTGAAATGTATTTACTTCGACCGTCTCTCGCTTGCGTTCACTGCGAACTGGGTTTTACGAGTTATTTGTCAATCGATCATAAAAACAATAAAATTTGCGAATAAACTTTTATTGTTAAAGAGGCAAACAGGTCAATATACAGATATACACCAACCTAAATTTGAAATAAAAAACTTGGCTGGGATTCTAGTCAGTAAGCAAATCATTTTGATGTTAAACTGCCATGGATCTACAGTACAGAAAGCAACATTGTCGGATCTTCTTAGATTCGTTATTTCGTTTAGATTTATTTACCTAAGGTGATAAATAAAAGGACATAATCTTGAAAATTAGAGCGTTGCGATATGGCTGAAAAAGAATGCGGGGATTTCTGCACCTATATGATGAAAACAGAGCGCGTCATTCGACAGCATTTCAAGTTATACATAGGTACAGACGCCAACGTTCTCCACGTTGAAAATACGTTAACTGTACTCGCAGATTTATATCCTTCTAAGGATATACAGACGTGAAGTAAAACTGTCAGGAATTATAAACTGTTGATCAAATCAATTATGTACTATTTTCGTTCAAATAAGACTGCCGCCGTATATCTTCCGCGATTAGCAGTTAACATCTTATTTACCCCAGATGTCAACGTTGAAAATACGTTAACTGTGTACTCGTGTATAATACATTTACGACGTACTAGGTATATACAGATGTGAAGTAAAACTTCATAATAATTATTAACTGTTCATATGAAATCAATTATTATTTTAATTAAAATAAGACTACCGCTGTATATTTTACGCGATTATGGAACCTGTATTATGTAATCCTTATATTATTTAAACCTTATCGTATTTAACGCAGACTGGCCCAGACATCAACGTTGAAAATGCGTTAACTGTACCCGTGTATTTACAACCTACCAGGGATATACAGATGTGCAGTAAAACTCAACAATTATTAACGATTTATAAAATGAATTTAATATATTTGTTAAAATAAGACTACAGCCGTCTATTTTACAAGTTTAATGCCATTATCAGATCTTTTCAAGTAAATTTGGTGATTTATATATGTTAATAACACGTTGATTGAAGATATCAATACGGATCATATCCGTATAAAAAATAAACGAAAACGATATTTCAATCTCAAAATAACGTAAAATAAACGTTTATTATGCAATTGGTGTTGTCTGGGATGCTTATCAACTTTTTCAGTAAAAAATATAGCTCATTCATGATATTCGCACCATATACGTACGTATTAGGTACTTGTTTGGATAAAGGAGATTTCAGCGGGTTACGTCAAACATTTACAATTTCAAGTAGCGATTTATAACAGATAACGTCATTGAAATTTCATCATTATATTTAATTAACTGCCTGAGTTAAGGGACTACCGGGTCTATTCCCATTCACATCCGTTAAAATTAATCAGTCGTTATGTTACAATATAAAAAGTGGTATTCAGAAAAGACACTGACGGATATGTTATAATTCCCTATAAATAACTACTCTTTATTTATGTTAGAGAATATAGCAATAGAAATTCGGTAAAATGGAAATGATTAGTCGAATCGATGTAGTTTAGTTAATTCTACAACTTATCTCTGATTTTAGGCATAATATGTTCAATCAATGTCTATGAAGAGCAGCATCTTTTATCTATAGAAGAGCAGGCGTAAATTAAATGAAAGCAGCCACATTCATGTCATTCTCCGCAAAATCCAAAATCCGGAACGTTTACTCTTGCTGGACATATTGGTCAAATCCGGGACAGTCCCGCAAAATCCGGGGCGAATGGTCACTATACCAATATGTGGTAATCCCAAGAAGATACTTTCAAACATAAATATGAGGACAGTAAATGTTCTGATTTACATGTAGTTGTATATAATTTAGATGTCAAGTTTGATATTAATTTCGCATACTGAATTGTCAAATATAATATTTATAAATATACCCTGAAACATGCTGGTCGACGATCTTCCCCAATTTGTCTGATATTCCAGACATCAAAAGAAAATTGTATGGATATTGTCTCTCTATCTAAAACTATGTACAATCATAGTTTGTAATATTTAAATACCTCGGGTACTTGGTAGGTACTACCTCAATGAATTATTCAGATGTTTTTTTGCGGATGATATTCTGATCAAGTAACGCCATGTACGCGATTTGTTAATGGTGTAGATTTTACAATTGAATATGCGAGTAGGTACAACGACTACATAGGTCTTAAAAAGTTACGTTATTGCTTTATTTGAAACAATACATGAGTTATTGTTTAAAGCTGTATTAATTATTACTGGTTTTGCATACATTTTACGACGTACCGTTACATAAACCGAGTTATAACAATACACTCGTAAAATATATCGCACCTTTAGAATAACTATATTGATCTGGAAATAGGAAAAGTGATGGCTTCTACTTTAAATTCAGGGAGATTATGCGCTGGACGAGACAATGGCCTTGGCGAATTGGAATGAAGAAATTGCGCAGTGGTGACGCGGCATCAGCTATTCGGAATTAATTAAAAGTACCATATCGTGTACGATTCGGCGTTATTCGGGCGATAACAAAAGTAAAAGCACCACCATAGAATATAATGCCACAAAGGCAACACATAAAGAAGACGTTAAAGTCGACCATAAAACTTGGGAAAACACGGAATATAATTCCGCGACATACTATATCAGTGGCGTAGAGAGAGAACTTGTTTTGGCACTATATGCATTATGCATTGCATAACCCAAACCCTGAATACTTATTTTACTCTTGCCAAAAATTAATTGTATATACTAAGAGTTATGTTTTTGTTACTGAGACACTGTACAATTAAATTTGATTATAGTATTGGCAGTTATATGTAATCCAGCTGTAAAAATCATAAAGATTTGGATTTTATTTTTTATTGTAAATTAACTCTTTTCTACGTTCATGCAAAAAACAAGTTTATTGAACTATATTTAGTGCACAAATTGGACTTTATTGCACTAGTGCAATAAATTTTTTATTGCATCTGTCATTCTACTACCGTGTTTTGTGATCATGCAAACATAAACATAAAATTTGACATTTACTAATGCCACTTAAATAAAACATTTTTTGGATTTTACATGAACGTAGAAAAAATACTCAGCCTAACGGCCTCGTTGGACAATTTCACGTCGCGTGCAATAAACCTTTACTTTTTGCACAAGTTGTATAAATAACTATTAAGGATCACACTGCATTCAATATGAAATGAAATATTATCGATTTATTGTAAGAAATTTTAAGAATTGGACCAATGTTAGTTATTCTAAACCTAAACTGGAATAAGCCTCATAGGTTTGGTACCCCGTGGATGACTCAAAAGTACATACATTGAAGAAGGTCAAAAATGCTAATAAATATTGTTTCTCATGCGATATTAACAATTGTACATACTTTGAATTTATGAATGCAAAAGGCAAGAGAAAATCGTCACTGTTTCTCAGGATCTTAGAACCTGTTCTTCCTTTCATTTGCCACTGCTGCATGCCGTGATTTGCGTTACATGCAGGATAATGCACGGCCATATACTGCGGCAACAGTAAGAGATTGGTTTCAGGATATTAATTACCCTTTTACCGTGGCCTGCAAAGTCGCCAGACCTTAATCCATTCTACCATAGGGCACGTATGGGATATACGAAACGGTTCGGTCCTCAGATGCATAATGTTCATACTCGTCAAGGTCTTCAAGATCTTACATAAGAATGGACCTTATTACCTCAAAACGAAATTGATAATTTAATTTTAAGTACCCCAAGACGATGTTGAGCTGTAATTAATGCTGCTGGACGAAATACAGATTAGTAGAAAAAAATATTGCTTATATTTTCATGTTTTACATTCTATTTTGTCCTATTTTGATCTCAACATGTGATAAGATGACGCAACACAATGGTACAAAAATGGTTTCTCCCCGGCGAAAATTGGCAACTTATTTTATGCGGTAATTTCACCTTAAAATGTCAGGCCTTAAAATATCTGCCTCTACTGCCAGTAGAGCCCCCTTATGTCTATTTAGACATTATACACCGAAAATTTCAGTACACTTTTGCTTGTCTCGCTATTCTTTCCCTCAATGTTACCACTGAATTTATTCAAATATAATTAAACACCTTGCTTCCACCTTGACACACTGTATAAAAATACCTGCTGGCTGGCCAACTTTTTCAAGCAGATGGTAGACGGTGCCCACCGAAATTCCAGCATCATAAAATTTGTTACTTTTACATAGGATTTAACTATGTTGTGCAGTGAAATATTGTTTCTATAGAAACAATATGTAGGTATATAACTAACGATTTTTTGTTTTCTCAAAAAAAAGACGCCATTCATCATATTATTGTTTAATGTTAATAAACCTTCGTGCCATGAAATTCTCGCTTCCCAAAGAGGCCCCTGCGCCAGCACGCCCGCGGTGCCGTTCAGTTTGAGGGTCATAAATCGATATGGTAAAAGTGCAATTTGACCTTCA
Source organism: Tetropium fuscum (assembly GCA_964058915.1). Classification (NCBI taxonomy): domain Eukaryota; kingdom Metazoa; phylum Arthropoda; class Insecta; order Coleoptera; family Cerambycidae; genus Tetropium; species Tetropium fuscum. Next base: position 16,502 of record CAXKVY010001815.1, read on the forward strand.
ACCGTAGCGCTTGGTTTTCTTTGCTTAAACAACAATAACCATCGCCTATGATGCGATTTTCCTGCGCGCTAATGGACTGAACAAAACCACTCTTTAAAATATTGTAATGTTCACCGTTTTATCACGGTCTATTTTTACTAAGTTTTGCTTTATGGCTTCGCTTGCGAGGGCCTCAGCTGTGCGCCGGCCGTCCCGACCTGCCTCAAATTCAGAAGGCTGTGTGGGAGGCACTGCTTCTAGCGTCGGCATGCGGCGCATGCCTCACACGCCTGTTGCGTGACGACGTCGAGACGCCTTCACCCATGAGTATTGATTCACATCGCTTTCACTGGGTGTTCTTCTCAAGCCGTTGCAAAGTCACAAGGCTTCAGCGAGAGAACTCCTTGAGGTTCCTCCGCAGATAGGATGTTCATTTTTATTTACCAAGCTCCACGTTGCCCAGAGATATAGAGGTTGTCTTGTCTTTACTTTTACAAATATAATGGCATAATTAATAGCTCTATTTTATCTGTTGTATACTCTGGTATTATTTTTTAAGTAAATCATTCATCTGATAGCTCCGATTAGATTCGTTTTAAGAGAGAGATAAACATGATGAAAGTTCTGCGTCACTGTGAGTCGTTGACCTTTTTTTATTTTTATTTCGCACTCGCATATATCATCTGAAAGTAATACAAAACATGGATTTTAAAATTTCAGTTTTCGCGGCGATCTAAGCAATGTTGTATATTTACTGCATTTGCATATTTTAATATATAATTTTTTATTCCGCACGTTTTAGCAGCTCGAATGCGTGGTATGTTTGTTAAAATCTTCTGCGTTTTAATGCCAATATAATACCTAGTAGGTGTAAGTAATTCATTCGAATCATATTTTACCGGATGTTTCATGTAGTGAGTAGGTAACAATTTTATTTTACTGAGGACCCCAGTTCAGCTCAGCTCAAATTATCGATAATTTTCTGTTTCATTCGCAATTTGCTGATTTCATTAGTTGTCTGCTTAAATGTCGCTAATATAAACTTATCGACACTTTTGTTTTTGCTATCAATATTCGTAGGTGTAACTATATTGATTCTTTCATACAATAAATAAGCATATTATTTATTTATTATCTTTGAATTTTAAAATGGCAATTCTATCCAACCGTTCATATTGGCTTGAAAGGAATGTCACTCAATCTGAAAGTGAAAATAAAAAAAATATGATGCAACATTTCTTATTAGAAAGAAGTTTATTTTGATACTTATTTGTGTTGCTTTTTATTGTTCAAAATGTTTAAAAACATTAAAATTGTGTATTGTTTAAAAACATTAAAAGAACAAAACTGACGACGACCAGTGTGACATTTGAAATGCCAGCAGATGATTGTTCTGATTCGGGTGGTCATTCTCAACTCGGGTATACTCTGGATTTTTATTCAAAATAGGCTAGTAGAACTTACTCACTTTTGATTACTTCAATGCTCAAATAAGCGATACGCTTTTCATAGATATTTTTTTTATATTTCATATTTCATATGAGGATTGAAGCCAATAAATTTTCCCTTGAAACGCTATAAACACGAGGTGCAAATCCATATATATTATATTTGACAGTTTAACAGCGTTATAAATTTTCGACAATTTTAATGTGTGGTTTTTATAAAGAAAAATTAGTTTAGGTATTCGTATTTTCTTGTATTGTCATGTATTTGTTCCGAGTTCTGATATACCTTTATTGTATTTATAAGTATTATATTTATGATATCGCATATTATTTAAGCTGTACTTAGTCCTACTATTTATTACTTCCGTAATTCTAATTTGTTTACATTTTATGTTTCATCTGTTTCTAAGTTTACATGTACATTTTTCTGTCATGTCGCAGCTTTTTCTGTAAATTAACTATTATTATTGTTATGTATCAATTTAGATATTTAGTTCTTAATCGCTCATTTTAGTTCCAAAGTTAAATTAGGCCCTCGGATACAAAATATCATATATTATATATTTTCTTTAATTAAAGCCATACACAATCGTGTATGGCGACTGTATGGAATCTCATAAGGCCGAATTTGAATATATATGCGATGCCGCGCGCCGTTCAGCAAGGAATCTGGATGCCACGCTGTATCCATTATTTGTCCTGCCCGCGATCTGTCTGGGCATCCCCATTTGATTTATTTCGAACGAAGTTTCAAGAATCGTCTGCGGAATACTGAACGGCCTCTATCGCTTCCCTAAATATGTTGCAAACTTATCCTTACAGTTTTCGAATTATCCTTGTTTTGACATCCAACGTAGTTACATATCATCCTAATTTATTTGTTTACCCTTTGTAAACTTTTAGATAACGGAGAAGTTGTTAAGTGGTCTGAAGAACCAACAAATTATTATAAATTGAACTTCTTGCTAGTTTCTTTAGGAAAATTGCTTCGAGATTAGATGTCTTCTACTGTTAAGTTTTTTCCTCGGTTATTTTCCAGGATAAAATAATCACTATTATTATTGTTTAACAAAATTGCTGCACTTTCCACTCACTATTTGTTTTTATTTATATTCGCTTCTAAATCACTTGGAATATAATAAATTATACCAATAAGCATATTATTGCACATTTCTTAAAATAGTTTTTCAGTAAGTTTGCTAAATATTTCGGATTAAACTTTTTTCAAAGACCCATTAACCTAAATTTAGCAAAACTATTACATTATTCTTGAACATTACATCAGCTCGAGTTGATTATTGTTATTAGGTTTTTTACTTCGCGTTACATAGAATAAAAAACAATATGGGAATATGACACGTAAAGAATTGTTTTGAAATTTTAGCATTGAAACCGATTACGAACGTGTAACTAGGTGGTTTCTATTTCAGATACTGCTTGTTGTTTCCAATTAAGTCCGTTTGTTATCATTTTTGCCACTTTCGAATGTGCGGAATGTAATATTATTATTCCACACATGTTTTAAAACAAGACCCGTTAGTGCACCATGACATATAAAAACAATTTTGCATCTACCATGGTATTCACTATATTTATAAAAATATTTGTAGCAACATATCAAATATTTATAGCGTTAAATTATTTCGGATGCGTATTTTATAAACAAATATACATACAATTTGATCATCCGGTCAATATAGTATTTAATTCACATTGTTAAATCAACAAAAAGTGAGCGTGATCCTTATTTTTGTTCGCTGGAATTTATATTTACTATAATATAATTCATTAAGTTGCCTATTTCATGAACATCTGTTTATTTAAATACTTTTTATATGCAAATAAAGTTAGATATAAACAGGATTTATGTATTATTTTTAATAACTTTGAATTTCATTATCATCACGATTGTGAAACGCATAATTTATTGAACAGTAATATATTTTTCGTAAAAATTAAAACGTAAACAATTTAATTCGTATCCTAATCTAAATGCCTACTGGTATGGTTGTACATTATTTGAATTATAATGAATTTATTTTTGTCTAAATTATTTTTATTTAACAGAAATTATTTAATTATACTTATTACTTATTACTGATAATTTGAATTATTCTTATTTATTTTGAATATTCTTATTATTATTAATTATTATACTTATTACTGATAATTAAAGTACTTATAATTATTTTTTCAGTATTCTATTAATTGTTTAAAAAAAGTAGAGCTTTAAAAAAAATAATAGGGTTAAATCGATGACAGATTTTGAAAAACTTTCAATAATTTATACGAAGATCCGAAAAGGTACAACAACGCAACGCAAGCATAAACTTTGGTGATCGCACAGTTTAAAGAATAACGTAACCTAACAAATAGTTATAAATACGCCATCATAACAATCAGTATTGTAAAATCACGGGTGGTCCATGTCTGCTCGATTTACCTTATTAGTATTAGTGTGATTTTTTTTGGTAGAAACGCATTATGAAATAGGTTTTCTAGCACCAAATTTGCTGCCGGATTTTTCTTGGTCCTTTGTTTTATAACAAACGCAAACAGATAATTCCCAGATAATAAGGTAGCAAAATGTATTTTGGTTAGTTGGTTATTTTGAAAAAAAGTGGACTGTGTTTTACACATACCAGGTGGCACAGAAAATACCATTTTATATTTGCAATGAAATTATGAAATTTGGTAATCGAATATGAGCATCGGTATTCTGGTCCTGACCAACTGGGGTCGAAAAAATTACTTATCACACGAAGACCTCGACGTTCGTATTTAAATGTACACCATGTATATTTTTCGCGTTTTCCTTATGAGCCAAACATCTGTCGTTAAGTAAAAAATAAAATACAGTGAGAACTATTTAAATAAATGAACATTGTAGCATAGTATAAATTTTCAGAAATAAGAAAAATTCAAAAATAACAAATTAACAAAATTGTTCTGTCAAATTCGGTGTGTTGACAGGTATTATTGTAACCAAAACTTTGAGTTTTCGTTACTCTTCGGCCTACTTCGATATTATTTTAATTTGTTTAGAAATTCCATAACATACTAGAAGTAAGAAAGAAATGTCATTTTTCGAGGTCAATTTAGTCAATTATGATCCGATTTTACAAATGAGTAAATCGTACTAGCCTACTAATATTGAAGACAGTTGATACAATTTCTGATTTATTTTAAATGTGAAATATGTATCAACACGATTTCGACCGAAATACTTTTAAATTTTTTTAACAAAGTGAAATGAAAAAAGTATTTTTTCCCTAAAACTAAGTTTTTTTGCAGGCTTGGCCCGTGTGAGTTGCAGGACCCGGTGTGGGCCAAGATGAGTGCCTTGGCCGCCGCCGGAGTCAACAAGAAAAGGAAAAAATCCGAGACGAAACCTCAGGCGCAAATGTAAGTACCTACCGAGTCAGTGCTGATTGTGGCTGAAAGGCTTCTTTAGCTAAACCCTTGCTTTGTAAAACATCTTATATTCCGCGCTGCGCTTGGCTAGAATTCAAGTGGGCTTTTGAGAATGCTGAAAGACCGCGTGAGCCTCGCTGAGGATGGTGACATGCACTTTGCTTTGAGGAGCATATTTTTAACCAGCGTGCACGAAAATATACTTGCACTGCAAGAATTTACCTCTGAAAATTTTCCGAATAATCGTTTTATAGCGATAGAATCTCGAGGAGATCGTAGTGCACTCTAAAAAGTAATTCAATATATTGTAAATTTACCAACTATAGTTGTTTGGAAACTAAGAGCCATAAGAGCTCATTAAAAATGCAAATCCTCGATAAATGTAATGCGGTATGCCTGCTCGAATTGAACCCTTGTGATTTGTCCTTACCTAATTCGTTTCAAACTATAGGCCGAGCTCTCTCATTACCAGTCGGCATCAATTTTCTGTGACGAATAGCCGGGTTTAAGAGTCTAAAAGAGTCCCAAGGTATAAATAGTTGATATAGATTAAGGCCAAACAGTATAATATCCAATAGATTCTTCGAAGATACGTCCCTCAGTCAAAGACCAAACGACCTAATGTACAATGGATTCTTCTGCCATGATTTATATACACAGAACTAAGAAGTGAAAGTACATTAAACAGTTTTTGCAATTTCTAATGAAATGTGTTCATTGACTCTTTTGTCTTGGGATGGTCGGCAAAGTCGTCGTCGTAACATGTTTTTCGACAGACATGTTTTTCGACAGACATGTTTTTCGACAGACTGTTTTTCGATTTCCTAACTTTAAAATCCCTAATTTTACTTTTCAAATAGTTGCTTTAAACCTTATTAATAGTGCATATAAAAATGCTTGTCAGATTTATATTTTCATTTAGATTTCATTTTCTTATTATAGTGTCCTTATTATAGTAGTGCTGATCAGTACCAGTACCTCTGAAAAAAAAACAAAAACAAATAAAACAAAACACCATACAAAAAAATTAAATAAAAAAAGAAAAAGGAAAAAGAATAGGAACTGTAACTAGTACCAAAGTTTACAGGAAAAACTTTGCTAGTACTTACTAACATATCTTAATATATAGACGCCATAGAGCAAAAAAAATCTACGCATATTCAACAGCCAGATAAAGTACCCACAAGGGTAGATAAAAAGGGAAAAACATCCTATATGCTGTATGATGTGTACCTCTGGGTCGGTACTCCGCAACCTGCAATACTTGCTTTTTGTATATTCAGTACCTATATTCAATTTCATTCATCAATTTGCAGGGGGGGGGGGTTGGCTTGGGGACCCCAAGACTAATTATCGGCTTGCAACGTGATTTCTAATAGAACCATTTTAAACAAATTTGCTAAAAAAGTATTAAATTTTTATTTTTGCTCTATGGCCTGCGACTTAGCGTCCGCGCGTTCTGAGCCCGCGCGACAGGCAGCGTTTGTAATATATCAAGTCATGGGAGGGGGGGGGCGGTGGGAGGCGCCTATATTAAATTATTTATTAGCGTTTATATTGGATGTATACTTCCCTATTTGAATCGGATTTTGTTCACAATTTCATGGATTTTAATTTTTTTTGCGCGGAACCCTAATTTGTTTCTAAAATAAAAGTGGCCTTAGTTACTCCTTATAACATCAGCTGTCTGTCAGTGAAAGTGCCGTCAACATCGATCCAGCCGCTTCGGAGATTAGCCGGAACAAATAGACACAAATCTTTTTTTAAAATAAAAGTAGCCTCGAAGATTAGCCGGAACAAACAAACAGACAGACAGACAAAAAATGTAAAAATTGTTTTTTTTTAGTACCGTATATACTATCATATGCATTTAGTAAAAATTCGTTATTTTGCCATTACAAACAGACACTTTTTATTTATATGTACCTATTGATAATAAGTACTGAATCATACATCAAACAACTGAGGTAAAGTAGCCTAATAAGAGACCCCTTTTGCCAAATAAGACTTTTTTATGAACTTCCTTAACACGTTTACTAAATAAAAACATAGTTGCTATAAGGAAGAATAAATAAATTTCAATTGGTCTATTAACTTAACACAAAAGTAACTAAATTATGCAAAAATTATCGAAATAATAACAGGGTTCCTAATAAGAGACGCCAATATTCATTGGTTAGAGACGTGACCTCGAGAAAAGGGGGCCCCCTTTTCTCGAGCGGTACCATCGCTCTTTATCCCTAAACAGACACTGTGCATCATAGTCTTGTCACTGTCATCACTGACATCACTGTCGTCGTTGGAAGCAACATCCGAATCGCCTTAATCACTTGAGGAATCACTAACTTCGTCCTCCTTTTTCTTTATTATCTTGCTACTGCTAGCTTTTTGGTCTCATCAAATTTTAAGTTAGTGGTGACTTTTTTGATGTTGCTGTCGGTAAATTTCCGTTTTCACGTTTTTCCAAACTTGTATTATAGTCTTTGTATGAAGATGAAATGATTAAGGCTGCACTTTCAGCCCGTGAACTGGGTTTCTTTGCCAAGATTTTATCTGCATTGGGCTTACAAAATTGTTAGGATTCATTGAGCGAGAGTGTTGCGCTGAGGACCCTGGAAGAGCCTGTTCAATCAACTTCATGAGAATCTTTTCAAGTTACTAGAGGAGAATTTTCGTCTCTTATCATTCAAGGTTCTTGTTAACACGGTTAAGATGAGAAATTTTCTATATTTATTGATTCCTCATCAGTCTCATCACCTTCAAAAATTGTAAACTCAAAATCTCGAAATATCTGCTTATTGAGAGGATATATAGACCAGTTTTTCTAAAAGACTTAGCCGAGACCTACATCATAGCTGGATGGATTCGTTAGCTAGATTCGAGATCATAGATAATTATGCCTCTATATATTTCATTATTTAACCCAAGTTTTCTACCAGAGTTTCCACTTACCACATCCTCCAAACTCCCGAGTTAGGTTAGTTTGTTTCACATAGCGTTCAAGGGTTCCTTTTGATACATTATGTTTTGATACTGTTTTATCCCCATTTCATGTTGCCTAACTGCTTTAATTACCAACACTATTTGTTTTTTGGTCTAAGTTTTTCATCTTTTAGCTAATTTCGGCTAAATATTAGTTTAAATGAAATAATTTGTTGAAATTACTTGTTATAAAAGTTATTAGGTTACACAGATTCCTAATAAGAGACCCTATTCATAGTAGGAACTCTTAAGGTTGGGATTTTGTAGAGTGAGAGGCAAATAGATGCATTTATTTTTATTAAGTATAAATAATTAAAAAGCTACATAAGATTTGATAATGAAATTAGGCGCATGCACTAGCTATTATTATAGTGATGATTATGATATAAGTTTCTTGTCCCAACATTTTCTTATAAGTCTGTGTTCTGTGCGCTTGCAATGATGATTTTAAGAAATCTTATAAGAACATTTTGGGACAAAACACTTATCACTATGATAATAGCTCGTGCATGCACCTAATTTGATAATCAGATCTGATTGTAGCTTTTTAATTATTTATATTTAACCCAAATAAATGCACTATGTATTGCTATTTGCCTCTCACTCTACAAAATCCCAGCCTTGACTGTCTCTTTTTAGGGAATAGTAACATGATAAACAAAATATGCAACTTCGAGATAACATCCGCAGACACGTTTCGACATATATAGGTATGTCTCCTCAGTGCAGCTTTTCCTCTCAAAGTTTCAAAACTATAATACAAATTTCGCAAATGCCAACAATTATATACTCATTATCCCACGTTTTTCTTTGTATTCTACTCCTTTTCACACCATCGTTAAGGTAGAGTAAAAGGCGTATTTTTTATGGGATTTCTCCAGGAGGCCTAATTCACAATTGCTGGCAATTAGCGTCCTGTTTTCTTAGACGTACCGGGCTAGTCCAAGTCCCAACAAGTCCGATATTTTTGCTTACGTTTCAACGAAAACCTCTAAATTTATTAAACTACAATTTTTATAGATGCAATAATTAACTGTATTTTTTGTTTTCCAATATGGCGGCGTGAGCGGCATCGGTCTCAAGTTCGAAAACTTGGTGTTTTATTAGTGTGGTTAGGCCACACTAGAATAACAAACACTACCTACTTTCATGTATTTGTTGACTGGACTATTTATTATTACATTCATAGGAGGAATGAATGTATGGAACTTGGTTTCAGCTTATTATACGCAGAAGGCTCTTCTATTTTTGAGACGATATTATTAAAAAGGCATAAAATACCCATGATGCATCACGAATGCCTCGCGATGACAATCTGCTGACGTAAAAGATCTATCTTCATGCCACCACCGCCGATTCCCGCATGTAGGCCGCTGACTTTAAGTTTTGCGTTGCGGAGATATATATTGTTGGCAGCGTCGTTCCAAGAATCGACACTCTTAGGAAGTGCTTAACTGCACAATACCACACTGAATACTCCTCACAAAAGAGCGATTATTTCTGACAGCGCGAGATATTGTATTCCCAGTTCTTACGATAATAAAATTTTCCATCAAGACGTCTTTGCCTTCTGCACACTTGTATGAGACGAGATTAAACGTTACAAACGCAGGTTGGTGAGACAATGAAGAATTTTCCCAAGAGAGGAAAGAAGTGTATATGAGTTTATTGAAGGGAATATCATATTTCAATGTAAGGAATTAAGAAATATTCTCAAGTAAATCTTCCCACAACTTTAAGTACAAAAAGGTTCGCGGGACCGGTTTATTCTTCACGGCCAAAAACTGATATTAAACTGTAGGCAAAAGACTAACACTTCATAAGTCGCACAGTGGCGGCTCGAGCCATATAAACGTGGGGTTGCAACTTGTACCTAGATACGATTATAATCTGTGTCCCAGGGAGCTGGCCGACGGTGTGGCGAACCATAAAAAGCGAAATTATGTGAATTTTCAGGGTCACAGCTTAAAATGCATCTCTCGATTTTCAACCCATTATAGTTCCTGGAAAAATTAAGTTTCGCAAGAAAAACATGTAATAAAAATATTTGTACCTACCTTATAACATTTTTATAAGGTACGTTTGATAAATATCCATATTTAATACAAAAAACGTTGTTGCCCAAATGTAATTTTATAATAAAATGAACTCACTTTAACTCAGCAACATTGTGACGGCTTATTGAAACATGAAATACAAAAAAGTTACAAATTCTCGGCGCCGAAAAATCTATTTCGGGAATATTTTTTATTATACTTTTTTGAAAACGAAAATATAAAAACAAAATTTAAGAATATTAAAGTTAACTAACTAGGTAACAGTCTATTAGTAATAACAGCTCCAACTAATAACGTTTTAGTTTGAATTGATATTAATAATGGTTATGTATATTGTGCAATTCGTATTATTGCATAGGTTTAGTGCATTTGGAGTTTCTTTTTGTGAAACTGCAAATATCGAAGCAGATTCTTCGCAATTTTTTTGGTTTTCTCGAACGAATGATACAGTTGTTGTATTTTGCGAGTGAGAAGGGTCAAACAGTTTTCGTGATACCTCAATTTTTCTTTGTATGAATTCTTCTATATCTTCTGATACATTGGAAGAATGCCAATCCCCTTGCCTTTTCAGAGTGATTAAATCAGCGCCACTTTCCACCACATGGTTGCCGAAGAACGCCTTAGTCCATTCCCGGTATATTTTCTGGGTTCTTCTAGTTTTAGGTATTTTGCAACAATTTTCGGAACACGACTAATAATCTTGTTCTGTTCATATTTTTAGGTCGTGGAGCTGCATTTTTACGATAAAGCGTGCAGGGCTAAAATGCAAATCATTGGTAACACCACTGGTAATGGTGAGACTTTTTGATGTATCGTCAAAGAAACCAAAGATCCCAAACACAAAATTGTTTTTGGTAGTAGATATTGTTTATCTTGGGCTTGTCATAAAAATTTAGTTATTTTTTCTGCTGCTAAAACTTTGGACTTTTTCGATATATATCCTACAGCTTGACGCTTCAAGAAAGCAGTAATAGTTTTTGGATATTTGTTGATGTTAGCTTTTCTTTTATGGTCAAACAACTCTTTAGCTTTGAGATTCGACTTCATCACGTGGAAGACTTCATAGACTTAGCTTTTTCGACAAAGCAAACTAGAAGAATATCGCCACTTACAGTTTTGATTTTATCGAAATTTCGCCATTCAGTAAATAGTTGATATTATTTGTGTTCATATCTTGACTTGGATTTTACTGGTAATAAATTCGCGTTCGCTTGTGCCGTGCCACTTGCTCTAGGATGTTATGATGTTATCGGGAATTTCGGGATTTTATGCTGAGTACATTTTATCGGTATAAGTTTAATTGACAGAAAATAAACAACGCTGACAATACAGTGCTTGGCATGTATGATGCGTTTCCATGGTTACTCTCAAATTATTTCAAAATTGATTTGTTTTAAATTTACGCCTTGTACCTTCGAAAAATTCCGAACTTATGGGATGTTGTTTGTCGGTGTTCAGTAGTGCTACACCCAATTTATCCAACAAAGACCCCTGTGGAATTTTGGGAGGGTGGCGAAAACCCCAGAATTTTTGACAACTCAAAATTAGTAAATTATAGAGATTCAAATTTCCTGCAACTTTTACTATTAAAATGTATTTTTTTGGCCCCATAGGTACCGAGATACGGTGTTTTGAAAAAGTGCAAAATTTCTCAGAATCGTAAAAAACTGCTAAAAAGGCTGGATTTCGATATATTTTCCATTTTGCAACATATTTAATGGAGTTTGGGTATTTACTTTCATTTGTATACGTTCAACCAACCCCCCTCCCCCCATAACCGATTCGAACCCCCCCACTTCCTCCGCTGTAGGATATTCATACTAAACAGTGTTATTTAAGGTCCTATAACTTTGAATGTTTTGCAGTTGTGTCCCGTCGAGGGCGTGTGCTCATTCGTTTTAATGTGGATGATATTGACAGTATTATACTGTGTCGGCTATAATAGCCCACACGCGTACATGTGACCGCAATAGGATCTCCAATGGCATTTACCACCGACCTAGGACAGTGTTTTATTTGTGAAAGGAGTTTTGCTGCAGAAAGTATGCAGTAATTGATGGAGAGTTCCTACTTCATAAGGTTGTATGGAGTAAGACCCACGTTCCAGTTAGCGTCGTGCCAGACCTATGTGGACTATGTGCAAAAACACTTTGGGTCCAATACCACAGTAGTATTTGATGGATATCCTAACGACACCTCCTATCAAAGCACCAAAGCCGCAGAAATATCTCGCCGGTCTATATCGTACACTAAATTTATATATTCAGCATCAACTGCAGTGACGATGGCCCAGGATACGTTCTTATCAAACGGCACCAACAAAATGAACATTATCACAATGCGGATGACAGAAATGAAAGCGAAGGGGATTGAGATGAAACAGGCTACTGAAGATGCAGACGCGATGATCGTACACATCAGCAATATCGAGGGCTGCTGGATATGACTCGTGTTACTGACCCCGAGCCCTAGCGTCCACTTCCCACAAAACATCAATTCCGAGAATAGTGGTAGAGGCAATGCCCCATCATAACTATATTCAGCAGCTTCATGAAACACCGACCCACAAGATATTCTCTCTGCATGCAGTAAGTGGATGCAACACCACTTCATCCCCCTTCGGACAACGGAAGGAGAACGTTGCAGAATTTATGAGAAGAACCTTTCCCTACATGACCTAGCAGCTATGTTCAGAGACCCGGAAGCCAACCCTCACCAGACTTCCGAGGCAGGCGAGGATACCAAATTTTTACTAAGTCGGTGGCAAATTCTAATTGGCCAGACTGCCATCCACCATGTTTTTCGAACATATCTCCAGGTCCAGACATGGCTGGGTAACGACGTTGTACCGTCAGTTTGGGGGGTGGTCGCTGACGAGACGACGAGGGGTCGTCTCCATCAAGACCACACGTAATGCAGCCCCAGACAACATATTGAACATCGTCTCTTGTAAATGCAAGAAACGCTCTAGCAATGCAGCTTGCAGTTGCAGGAAAGCAGGACTGTGGTGATCCACCGTTTGCAGGAACTGCTCGGGGCATGCATGCGATAATTCGCCAGAGGCTGATCTCCAGAATGCACAAGCCGAAGGAGAGGGCGAAGAAGAAATAATTCTGGATGCACTGCTAGACGATGGAGAAGAGCGTGAAGAAGATAGAAACTACCTACGGTGGCAAACGCCTAAAATATTAACTTTACTTAGCATTACTTACTTTCCATTTCCCACTTCAATTTTCTTTACGAATATACATTATTAGACAGTAAGAGTCGCTATAATAAACTACATATAAAAATACTGTGTTTTAATGTTCTTTTTTTTCAACCTAATGGTCATTTTATAAAGGTCACTGGATAAAGTCTATGTTAGTGGAAAGGTGAGCTGGGTTATGCTTTTTCAAACATTACAAGTATGCTGTATAGTATGAACATTCCAATGAAGAGGAATGGCTAAGGGGATTAGTTGAACGTATATAAATGGAAGTAGATACTCAACTCCATTAAAAATGTGTCAAAATGGAAAATAGATATTGAAAACCAGCATTTTTAGATTTTTACGACTGAGAAAATTTGCACTTTTTCAAAGCTCTCTAACTCGGTACCTATGGGGTTAAAAAATACGTTTTAAATGTAAAAATTACAGGATATTTAATCCTCTACTAATTTAATTTAATCCTTAAATATTCAAACAAGCATTTACGACCCCGCCCTCCCCTACCCAATTACCAAAAATCAGCCTTCTTGGTTCATTTGCGTTTTCAAATTTATATAATGTGAATAATTCGTTCCCTCGGGAATGATATTTTGAACTGCATCTACTTTGTTTAGCCCCTTCGCAGCGAAAATGTACTAAACCGAATTGACAATAAAATTGTTAAAGAATCCCGTAATAACATGAGTATTATATGGTATCGATAGGTATATTATATGGTATATAATGTTTGGGCTAGTCATGGCATGGGATTACAATCAGAGCAGTGGAAGTTGATCGGTGATACGCTGCTTTAACTCACTCTAAACTTGCATGAACTAGAAATTTAGCGCTAACCGGCGTTGTTCAATTCAAGAAATCATAGTGACTAATTGTAATTTATAAATAAATATCTACTAAGTATACCAAAGCAGGTATGATTTTCGCAGCAATAAGTTTGTAGATACTGATCCCTAAAACCGTTTGGTGCACGGTTATTTCTACATTCTCTGTTTGTAATTGCATAATTGTAATTTATTTAGAAGTGACGTACGCACGTGAGCCTAGTAACACGATAGTTTACAGAAAGGTCCCCGATGTGTTTGTCAATGTTGAAATATGCTGAGGTGTGCTTTTTTCCCCCAGTGGCTGCTTGTGTGCATGTAAATAATCAGTCAGTTTAGCTCGAATTGTTCGACCCGATGGTCTTGTATCCGCTAGAAAATGACGGAGGTTTTTTGTTCCAGCAACAAATGCAACAATGAAAAGAGGCGCCGTGAGCAAGAGAATATCTACATAGAGGAGTTGGCAGAGCTGATTTCCGCTAACTTCGCGGACATGAGCTCTTTGTCGGTGAAACCTGACAAGTGCGCCATCCTCCAAGAAACCGTCAACCAGATCCGCAGCATTAAGCAGCGGGAGAACGCATCCCAGTCCACCGATCCCGTCCAGCAGGGCGAGGTGTCATCGTCGCGTCCAACCATTCTCTCCAACGAGGTGTACGGACCGCTCCTTCTGGAGGCACTGGAAGGCTTCCTCTTTGTTGTCAACGGCGAGGGGAAGGTGGAACACGTTACCGACAACGTTTCTACGTACATAAAGTTCACCAAGGAAGACATTCTCGGTAAGAGCATATATAACTTCATCCACCATGGAGACCACGCCAAGTTTCACTCCAATCTGTTGCCTATGACAATTGACTGGGGCAACGAGCATCAGGGAACTAACAGGTCAAAGTCCATAGACATCCGGCTGTTGGTGAAGCCTCCGGATGATCTGGATGAAACCGTCGAGGAGAAGCAGCAACGGATTTGCTGCTACGAAGTGATGCACATCTCCAGCACCCAGCTGAGGGATCACTTATCTGTTTCCGAAGACGACGGTAGTGATAGTGGACCATGTTTATTGTGTGTAGCCAGTAGGATAACTCATAGGGAGAAGAGCACCTGCAGTATCGAGCAATTCACCACGAAACTCGATACCTCGGGTAAAATCATTTGCGTGGACACGTCCGGTGTGTCGGACATAATTTCGCAGTACATAAAAAAGGATCTAAAGAACCGCGTGCTCAAGGACCTGGTGTCACAGCAGGAAGTGCATAAAGTCACCGCCCACCTAAAGGAGGCTATTAGTGCCGGCCAGTCTACTAGTGCTATATATCGCTTGCAAATCGGGCCGGACAAGTTCATACAGGTCCAGACGAAATCGAAATTTTTCAAAAGACTACCACACGCCAATAACGACACCGACTTCATCATGGCCACACATTCTATTATCGGGTGAGTACTGCCTGATAAACGCCCTCTCAACTTATCTGTCTTTATTTAGCCTATTATTGCCTTATCTTTGCTCAGTTTTTATTTGGTACTATCAACTATCACAAGGATCGTAATTCATTTATTTTAAAATGTAGACGAGTAGTTTACAAACCTTGGTTGATGCAGTGCGTCGTTCTCCGTTATAAATTCACTAATTAATTGGTGCTTACGATGCAATACTGCCAATCAATCCAGTTAAATACTATATTCTCTCGGATAAGTGTCTAGTTCTATTAGACTAGTGGAACGTGGCCTGGTGCTCAGTAGAGGCATAGCAGAATTTCTGAGATAACGGGATCTAAGGTACAGGTTTGCTTACGATTTCATTCTTCGGTTATTCCAAAAAAAATATCTCACTGCAGATTCCGCCCACGTAAAATTACGTAAACTCACTAGCCAGCTTTGCTATGCCCACTAAGTCGCTTCGCTATATAGATTTTTATAATATACCCTCGAATATACCCCACCTGTGCGCACTTTAGTTAGAAAATGATGACGAGTAAACTTTGTTTCGTATACTCACATTCTCGCATATATATTATTACCTAGGTATCTTGACCATTAGAGACACTATCAATCAGTATTATCAAATAGTCAACAAGCATTTGTTTCTAATTCTCTAACATAGTTATTAACGTAATAGTTTATGTACTTACACAAATATGTAGCAGTTTATATCAATGGCGGATCATGACTTTTTCGGATGGGAGGGCCCGGGGCTACGGAGCACCGCTTACTAAAGCGGAGAATCCGTGCCACCCGGAATCTTTTTTCCACTTGCGAAATCAATAAATTTGGTCTAGAGGGCCTAGATTTTTTAATTCTAATTTAATAATATCATGACAAGCGTGTTATTTTTATCATCAATGAGCACGGATTATAAAATACGCACGATATCAACCTCTGCTTCAAACTGCCGAGGCGCGAAGGGCAAACTAAAGAGTGCCCTCTGGCGTGCAATAGCCGCTATTCTAACGCCACTAACTAGCTTTAAATCAAAGCAGATCAAATATCAAACTGACTGCACTGACGCCTAGTGACCGTGTCTCTTCCTTTTAGTATATACTTTTAGTACCATCAGAGACACACTTGAAATTTAATTACCAACATTACAGCAAAATTAAAAGAGTGTTGCATTATTATGGCGTTATTCTTTTCGATGCGATATTACATTGATGTGTATCAATACACCGTATCGATACTGGCTTGAATATCGATACGAAATATCGAGTATCGACACCAAAAGTATCGATACGTCTCGAACATCACTAGATTTGCGGGCAATATGCGAGATGCCCTCCCGGCCCGGCTAATCCGACGACGCACTGCGACTTTCGCACACGGCGCTGAACCTGGCGGAGTATGAACTACTTGTAACTTTCAAAAACATAAGCTTTCTGTTAATAACCTTCTATTTGGTATCAAATATATCACAAAAATAAGAGCTTTTTTAAGAAGGGCAATGCCCCATTGGCCTCCGTTCACCAATCGCCACTGCTTTATTTTATGTAATATGCTTGGTAATTTCCATAATACCGCTCACAAGGCAGGGCTGGTTCGAGGAACACCGGCCCTCGAGGTCCTTTCAAAAATAAAATGGACGCAAAAATCTGGCTGTTAACTCATTATGCATCTGTCTATTTCTGCATCTGAACAACCTGAAAATTTTGCCGGCTTCGTCGAGTAGTAGGAATGTGTTACTTGCGTATCATCGTTTAGCCAAAGGACCACCGGATTTACATCCCATCCCAAGTGTTACTGCAACCTATTGTGTACTGTTTTTTAGCCATAGGAGGCTCTCGCTTCCCCTGATACGTCAACGGACGGGGTTGGCCCAAAAACAAAAGAAAGTGCATTAAATAATAAGTGTACAGCATGGATAATACGTGTACACATATTTATAAACAGTCGTAATCCAAGTTGCATTTTGTCTTTTTTTTCTCGATATCCCCATCTTGATGAAAATTTCTTAATACTCGAAATTTCTTGATATATTCATAATATTTTTTATTGTATAGGGAGGGATTTTTTAGACCACAACTATATGTTCCGCCATATTGAAAATAAAGATATCTTATCGCTATCTTTCTTATATCTTGATTTATAAATAATATAAGTAAGTGGTGGCAATAAAAAATAATAGATATTCAATGTAGGTAGGTAGGTAGGCTGTTTTCCTATTTTTTTAAATTTGTAAATCTATAATGTAAAGCTTGTTTGAATAGTTGTTTCTCTTAACTTTTCTTCTGTGGTTTTCGTGAAAAGAGCATGACAATTTATTTCTACCTATTTGCTATCTATTTTCTACATATTTCGACCTGATAAGTTAATGTGACTGCCTGATATAGCGTTAGCTTGCGAGATAATTTCTGTTAAATTTGATAATAGAGCTAATTTTTTCACCTCATCTGTTGTGTGTCTATAACCATGCAGGGTGTCCGGAAATTATGGATTAATTCATTACTTTTCAAACCAAAAATATTCTGTAAAAACTCTTGGAGACATCGATTTTTAATTAATCAAGTGTGCATTTCATCCATTTTTATTATTTAGTTCGTTATCGATACATTTCTCAATTGAACCCTGTATATTTCTCCATTTTGGTTCTGTATGAACAGCTGATTTTAAATAGTAGTTTAAATAACAAGTTTTGAAGGCGAATCTATGCACACGACTGAGACAAGGCCCCCACAAGTCGAATGAAATGAATGTGAAAAGATGTTATCAAACGCAGTAGGTAAAAAATTTATAACTGAAGTTATAGCAAAATATAAAATATTAAAATAAAACTTCATAATTTGTAGTATTTCCAGTCGTATGGTCTGATAATGGAACTAAAATGGCTGATAGTCTGGTATTTGCTAGTACGTATTTTAACCTTCTATGTTAAGTGATTGTCGTTAATAAATGTATATTGTCTGTTGCCTAGGTATCATATATGTGGAACATGAAATTAGAGACGAATTGCTTGAGGAAAAATCTAGGTGACACGTTTGTAAATAATGATAATAACGGTAGCATTTGTAAAGTTTAAGAGGAAAAAGTTTAATTGTTTTAATTTCCCTCGATATTTACAGAAATTAATATGTGATAGCCTCAATTAGGTTAGTTATCTTACAGACGGTTTGTCAGAAAGGTGTTCGTTGGTAACTAGTCCAGTTGAAAACCCCTGGTGTGACGTCAGCAATGTCATTAGTAAGACGCCACAGGCTGACCGATCGAATAAATAATGGCACTTTTTTTATCGCTTTTTGGCTGAAACAAGTGTAATCGCCCCTACATGTTCGCGGTGAGCGATGTTCAGTAACGTCACGTAATATGCAAGTTGGTTTATCTATCAAACAATAGGCTCGTAATAGTATTGTCGAACGTTGGTCGCAACTTTGCTCCATCGCGGACTGAAATGCACTTAGATTGAGTATTGAGTTACAGTATATATTAGATAAGTTCGAATATAGTATCTGGTAATGTTTGTACACTACATGAACGACGAACGACACGTTTTCGTCGAACAAACTATAATGTAAATTATATAGAATTATGGTGATATCTATGGCTTCGACCAGTACGCCATCACACAGCCGATTGTTTTTTACTTTAAAATTCGTCGATTGATGCGTAACGTATTGATTAATTATTAACTATTGGCCTGGGCTGATTCTGTAAAGCGATAATGAGTTATGAGTTTAGAACTAATGCATTTAATTACATATTAAAGTTAGCTAACTGGAGATGATAGAGTTACCGGGCATGTCAATATGATACTATTTCCCCCGAAAGTCACTGTTATAGGTCCGCATTATTATTGGTTCTTTTTTTATTTTCAGTGAAAATGACGCCCTAGGTCCCACGGACCCAGGCGGTGGGAACAGCAGCGGAGTAGGTGGCCCCCTGATGACGAGCGTCGTGAACGGCACTCGGAACGGAGGCTCCGTGGGTTCCGGAGGGGACAGCTCCACGGCTTCTTCTAACAATGCCGGTATGAATACGAGCACCCCCACATCTTACACATCTTACATCGAAAACGATATATTCGAGATGTTTCCCACCTCCACTTGGAGCCATTTGGACCTGGAGACTAACTGGCCGGACGCGCGGGCGGATTCGCGCCAGAGCGTCACCCCGGTGTCGACGCCGACGCCCAGGCCCCCCAGCAACCCATCTTATAGTAATGCCCCCACGGTGGTGCAGTCCCCTCTTGCCCACTTCGGCACCCAGCCCAGTCCGAGCGTGCCGAATCCCGCGACTCCCGCGAATCCATACGGCAGCACCTTCCCGTTTAGTCCGCTGAATGAGCAGAACTACCCCATGGAGGAGCAGAAAGATACCAAAGGGAACGTCTTGGAGGAAGCTGCCATGATGGCAGACTCCAATAGGTTAAGAATATTGTTGACTAAGCCTCCAAATAATGTCGATACAGCGAATAATGCTGATAAAAACAGGGACCGGATACTGAAGGAACTGCTCAATCAGCAGGACGATGATAGCACCAGGACGGATAACAGGAGCAGTCCTAGGGGGCTCTTAAACAGGGGGCCTATACCAGGACCATCAGAACCGCCCAAGACTACCAGTTCTTCTACAGGGAATGATATGTTGAGACAGGTAAGACATTTTTTTTGAATATTTCATTAATAATAATTAATTGTATAAATTTAGTCGTATTTATTTAACGTACAAATTAAATAAATAAGTATCGGTTGCTTTTAATAAGCATAAATAGACTCTTCTAGTGTGATGTCATGTACATATGCAACCCGGAGTACGCTGGAATCTTTATTCTAATGCGCATGATCAGAACTATAGCCTCAAAGACAGGTGTCATATTTATGTCATTCACCTACATGTAAATGTCATTGATCGGTGATAATGGCATAATGGCACACTTTCGCCATCTTTGTCGATGCTTGGAGCATGCGCTATAACACCGTTTATTGAATAAATTATCCTATCATTACATGCCAGAACTCTTTTAGTTAAGTACCTACCTGGTATTTGAAAGGTCTTAAATATTTTTAATAAAGCCAGAATATCTTAATGTAAGGTCACGTTGACTGAGGCATTTTGTTAGTTATGTTTAAAGAATATCGAAGTTCAATCAAGTAAAATATGAATAAATTATCTTACTTCAACGGTGTATCGTCGGTTGCCAAGTAATAGACGCTGTCGTCAGCACTAAGAAAACCTTGTTAAATATTGTGCGCTCGACAAGGTATTCTCTTAATTTTTTTTATTTCACTTCTCAATTTAGGGGTCTTATAATTATGACTTAGATATTCTATATAATTGACTGATCTAGTGTGTACCAAATTGAATAAACAAATTACGCTCTAATCATAAACTCATAGTCACAAACACGTGAATGCAAAGCAGTAGTTACTTGTTCCGATAATCATAACAAAGGTTAAAAAATAGTTCGGATCAACTTTATTATAGATATCATAATACAAAGAGTATTATAATAAATTCTCCTGAGTTATGCAAATACAAATATTTATGCAAATGACATACCATGTTAAGTGGCTGTAAATTGCATCCATACCAGCCCAAAAAAGGAACCGTGGGGCATATTATAGAGGTTTTAAAAGTCATAGCATGTTTTCGAAAATAATGTAATAGATAAACAAATCTCGCAGATTTTTACAAGTTGTTGCAATTATTTTGCTGCAAATCGTATATCAATATTATTTTCAATTTGACCGTTTATTTTCAGTCAATTAAAACAATTTAATACAAAGAAATCTACAAATTGATTTCTTTGTATTAAATTGTTTTAATTTGGGTTAACTTATCGGTTTATCGAGAATTTGGTAAACAGATTTCTTTGTTTAAAGTACAATCAAACGGATTATTGATAAAACATAATTTCATGTGCCAGCTAATGAAAGGTTCTTTCCACTCGAAAGGCACTCATTCAATATATGTTTAATATTTTAATCGATAATATTTTGTCGATTTCTTTCTCGAAATGATATATCGTTATTACACCTCATTTAAATAAAAATGGCAGTGGCTAGAAAAATATTGTCATAATTTAATTTACAAAGTTAGCCAATTATGATATTAAATCGTCCAAGTTGGAGAACACCAAGGGTGCTAAATCTCTTATTAAACTTGCAATGCCATCTTATGCCAATCGAATAAATTCAAAGAGTAATTAGGGATTTAAAATTACAATAATATTTAATGATATGTGTTAAGACTATACAACTAAAAGTTGATAAAAATAAGAAATATATTTTTAATAAAACATACTACCATTAAGTTAGAGTTTTAAAAATAAACAAACATTTGTCCAGATTACCATTTAAAAAACATTCGTCTGAGTGTACGTTTTTATTTATGATTTTTTATGCTAAATACCGACCACATCAGTATTGTCTATTTATAATTATTTTTATTAACCTGAATCCTTAATCCATGTCTTTACAATATTTAATTTCGGTTTAACCGGAAATGCCTATTTGTGCATAACTTTCGATATCACCGGATGTGTATTATTTTACAATTAATTGGAAATTAGTTCTCACTACATTTTTCAGTGAAACAATAACAAAATATTATGTCATCATAAACCACTGTCATTAGAACTATTAGTATCGAGTCGCTTTGGGACGAGTCGTGTTTTATACACTGAATCAGTTCAGTTTGTCAGGAATGTCAGGTTTTAATCGTTTCGGCTGCTAATAAGTTATACCACGACCGGTTCCAGGATAAAAGTTTTTCAACGTTGATTACAATGTAGCAAGCATATGGCTGGAGGCAATATGATTTGTTGCCAATAAAACTGCAAGCCGTTGAAAAATAATCGCATCTCAACTTCTTATTTAGTGTTTATTTTGTACTGGAACTCTTCAACTAACTGGGAAATTAATCGCGTAAAACTAAACTGTAATTCACGTACTAGAAGTTCTACATTTAAGTAATATCCAATAAACAAGTAAAGTAGCGATATTGCGATAACTTTTGAACCTATCTATAATTGAAATACATACTATTTTTTCCGTGGCAGTGTTTACAAGATACTTTACATTTATTTGAAGGAAAATTATGATTGATATGTAACAACTAAAGTAGATGTGTGTTGCTTATATTCAACAGGCCTTGTTTGAACGCATTTCCTGTACGAAAACGATTAGGCTTGTGAGCAGTGTATGCAGTAGCGCCACCTGCGAAAGCAGTCATCAACTTAATCTTTTCGCTACGTTGAGTCATGCTCGATTCGTATTTGTTAATTTGTAATATTACAATTTTCTTTGCGCCTTATTATTATGCCGTGACATGGTTCTTAGACTAGGTTGCTTAGAAATGTCGGACAGATACGGTTATCGCTGTAATACTGACGCGTCATCAAGCGTGCCTTCCTTTGGTTACATCTGTTTACATCTCAAAATGCTTTTAGGTATTTGTAACGATTTTATTTAAATTAGTATTAAGTATATCATTATTATTTATTATATTAATATGATAGGTAATATAGGTATATAATTATTGTATACTAACTCTTCGGGAGAGAGAAGGGACGGAGAGAACTGGGAGACACACCGGTGTATGTGTATATAACTGCACGGTTCAAAATGCTGATATAACAACGATTTTCGTAATTTTTTTTTTGCGAAATCGCGGGTAGTTAACAGCAGTGCATATAACTTTCAAAACGTTTTTCGATTGAAGTAAATAATTAATTGCTAATTATTATTCTAAGTAAGTAAACTTAAAAATCGAAACATTTTTCTCATCATAAAATCACGAATTAGCTGCATTTTGCATTAAAAGAAAAGAAAAGAAGCAGCTATTTAACTTCAATTGTCAATTTGACGTCAATGCTGTTCAACAGTATCCATGCCAACCGAAACTAGTGGTCATGCTACAAATAGAACTTTTTTAAGATATTCTAGGTGTAACTTTGTTTTAATATTATAGTTTGCTTGGAATTATTTAGAGGAACGCTGTAAGAGATTTTGAATTTTCGCCCCCTTAAATAATTAAATAAATTTGCTAAATCACTTTTATCGACATTTGACAGCTGATGTTCGTGATCGTTCAGTTCTAAAGCACCAGAAAATACCAGCACTTATCCGCCATTGTCGTTCCTTTGTCAGTATTGAAATTAGCTGTCAAATGTCAACCAATTTTCAGCGACTGTGTTGTTAATTGAATTTAAGTGTTGCTTATTGATCGAATTTTGAGTTCGGGGCAAATTCAAACTTCATACAATAATACTTACAATACTACTAATACAATAATACTACTAATACTAAGCCGGATTCATACAATAATACTATGCGTCGTCAATGATTGTGCGGCTTACAAAATAACCGAAATATAATAATATGAACAAGAAAGAGCTAACAAATCTTAGAATAGTTAATTTTGCGGTATTTCTACTAATTAGTATTGGCATTACCACTATTGACAGCGGATATCAAACTGACAGTGGAACTAAAACAGTTGATCTATGACAGTTTTATTAAGCGAATAAAATATTTACAGTCTCTATAATAGTTCAGTTAAGAATCCTGGCAGCTGCGTCATATTATTATGCGCTGACATGAATTGCATAGCGACATATACAAATTTAATTGAACGTGTGTAGCCATCTTTAGTAGTAAAAATCTCTAACTGCTTTAATTGTTAATTTTCTGCACTATCCGGAGCAGCTCTGAATTCTTAGTTTCCCATTCGATCTTCGGCTAAATAAAAAAAAACAAATAGTAGTTTTCAGGAATGTCAACATTTTGCCAAAGGCTTCGGCCATGTGCTGTTGCAAAATATCTCGAGCGCACGCTGGTCGATAATTTTAGAACAACGGCGGTATTTTCACTGCTCGTTATTTTTACTTTCTGTAATAATGCCGCACTTAATGCAACTCTTTATTCGATAGATTAATGCCATATGGTCTCCCTGTGAGAGTCGCCTGCGATCACGATTTTACCAACACGTGTTACTCAGCATAGTCTTCTGCTAAATACGTAAACATCCCCACAAATATCGTCCTAAATGGTAGTTTGCCGCAGTTGTACGTGACGCATACTGCCAATGGGGCCCCTATATACTTTATTGACGGCCATAAAGTCATTTTCTATTTGTATGTATATATTTGCCAGGTAGAATGGTTTGGATATTGACATTGTAATTATTGTAGATGGTTACAATATTGAAAACAAGGGCGTACCGAGAGACGAAAAATCAGCGCGGTAACTATCAGGCACCAGATGTGACAACAAATTATAAAATATTTTGTTAGAAAATATACGTTTCCTAACAAACCCTTTTCCTTTTTCTGGTTTTATTTACATTTACGTTCACTAACCACATGCAAGTACGTTTAGTTTAAAATAAAATGTAAATAAGACATTTCTTTTAAGTTCAAATTACGAATTAATATTTAAAGCTCCACGTCCTGTTTCACATGCGCATAATTTGCACGTCATATATTACTTTTATTTCAAATAAAGTAAAAACAACTGTGGTTTCCTATCATTGCCCCCCTAGTAGGTATTTACTGCTCAACCTGGCGCATAATGTTTAATATTTTTTTATAATTTTGATGGAACACAGCGAACTTCATCTTCTAACTGCTTCTAAGTGAGATTAACGCGATATGTATAATATACGAGGACTGTTCACAAAGTAAGTTTCCCTATTTTTGAAAATGGAATAAAACCTCTTCAAAATCTAATATCCATAATATATAATTTTTCTTTAACAGCCGCCTCGGTTCAAACACTTTTGATGATACCCATGAACAGGGTTTTTTCAAACACTCTTCATACGAATGTTCCACCATTTGGGAAAGGCCATTGTTCACTTGTATTTGGAGCAATTCCTCATTATCAAAGAAATATTATCATTATCAGCTAAGAGTATCATTATCAGAGTTTTCGTTGGGATGTTTTTGGTACCAGCCCGAACTCGCACCAAGCGATTTTCCCACAACTGAAGCAACACTTAACGGGTATGCATTTTGAGAATGGGTAACTGCTAAACAGAAGTGAACCAACTGACTTTTCCAAATGGCGGGACTGGGACATTTGGATCAAGAGGGTTTGATAAACTAGCTCATATGTATCAAAAGTGTTTGAACCGAGGCGACGATTATATTAAAAAATACTTACATATTATAGAAGGTAAATATATGCTTTATGGATTTTTTATTTTTAAAGGTGTTTTATTTCATTTTAAAAAATATGGAAACTTCCTTTGTATGAACGACCCTCGTACATACATAGTACATGGGTATAAAAATATTTTTTTAATTCTAAAATGTGCTAGAATGTTCTGGTTTCTGGTACACATGATTTATTGACGTCACAAATTTCATTTGGAGTTCCTGGAAGGCTAAGAATTTATTATGCAGCTATAATATACAGGTTAGGTAGTAAAATGATTTCTCTTTATGGAGTAGAAATGTGACTAAAATATTATTTATGATTATTAACTAGCATCTGTTGTTTTTTTAAAATTCTGATTTCTATCGGCAGTTTGAACTTGGGATTACAAATATTTTTGGGCTATCTCGTCCACAAAAAAACTAAGTAATTGAAGATGATCCAAACTATCAACATATTTGAGTAAACTCACAGTAAAATGTGCGTTATAAGGTAGTAGGTTATAATAGGTACCTACACAATACTTGCATGTTTTAAAAGTATATCTTAAAGTAAATATTGTTTAATTCGTTATGCATTGATAGACATATTTATCTGTGGTATTTTTCTGATACCATAATATTTGCGCTTTCTTCTTTTGCGTGATATTATTATGACGTCGTAGGTATATTATGTTTATGTACCTACAAAAATATACGTTAGAAGATGAATTGGTATACGTAGATATCCGAGTGGACCCTGACCTCAACAAATACGAAAATATTTGCTGCAACAGCAGAATTTTGCATTTGCTCCATGACTCAAAGCATACTTTAAGATTTTGGTGCATCAAAACTGATAATAGACCTACTAGGTAGGTACTGGCATAATATTTAATCAGTAACTCAGGGGACTTATTTGACATAACTGAAAAATAAATAAATAAAGTTCTTAACGCCACAGGCATATAGATAACAACGCTTTCACTGTTGTTAAATGACGTCTAATTTTAATAAACTGGTCTGGCATCTAATATTAATGTATGCGTCATTTGGAGACTTGATCGCTTATATTCTCATATAGCACAGAAGTTTGCCTAGGCACAGATTTACAAAATCTGATGCACGAAAACAGGCATATAGAATTTTACAGAATTCTGTGGAATTACCGGGAATGAGGTACTAAAATTGCTTGGAATTCTGAGTAATTAATTCGTTATCATATTAATTCGAAAACGTTATCAATTTAAAAGTGAACGACTTTTAATGTAAACTAATATTTTTGGACGCATTTGCCAGATGTGTCTTGTCTCATCACTGCTTATATATAGCGCGCGCCAATATTCTTTGGCTAAAGATGTAACCCTGATAGGATGGGGCCGAGCGCTACCATCGCTCATTACCCCTAATCAGGGTCACGTGAAACGCGCGGCCTACCCCTTACGAGGCGGTATCGGCCTACATAGATATTAGGGGGTAAAGAGCTATGGTACCGCCCGGCCCCCTCCTATCGAGGTCACATCTTTAGCCAAGAATATTGGCGCGTACTAAGTCGTTTCTCTCTCGAAAGTTTAAGTATATAGGCAACCAACATCGGCCGAGAGACCCTTGTAACGGCTTATGTAAGAGATAAAATTCCAATTTAAAACACAAAAGAAATTGAAGTAGCATTCACTGAGGCTAGAGTGCGTGTAGGTACATTCGTACCGTAAAAGTATACGTTACAAACATTTGGTGTAATCAATTCGCAACGTACTAGTAGAAGCACATTTTTATTTGTTTTATATTTACCACTTCTTTATTTATGTGAAAATTAACAACTGTATCTACAATCATATTTTACCAGTGCCCTTGTTCCTTGTTTAAACTATTCTTTAACGATATAACT
Organism: Tetropium fuscum; assembly: GCA_964058915.1. Lineage (NCBI taxonomy): Eukaryota > Metazoa > Arthropoda > Insecta > Coleoptera > Cerambycidae > Tetropium > Tetropium fuscum. The sequence continues at coordinate 43,865 of CAXKVY010001815.1, forward strand.
GCAACGATATAACTGTTCTTCCACCAACTTTTTTTGTTATGCGTTTGGTCACAAATCACTAACTTACGTAAAGGACTTCAATAAAAACCGTGGTCGCAGATTATGGGCTAAATTTCGAAATTGATGGGAAGGATTTTAAGAGGTTCTTTCATATATTTTTTCCAACCCCTTCCCCTCCAAGTTACAAAAATAAATAAATTGTTTTAATTTATTTTCACCACTATGGAGAAATTTAGAAAAAATAACTTTGGCAGACAACTTAAGATAATAAAAGTCATGAGTGATAATACAACTCAGTGGGATAATGAAACTCATTATCTAACTCAGTTAGGTAATGAAATAATAATAACTCGTCTTGTTAAAACTTTCTAGCAACAGAGACAAATTACAAAATTCTGAAATTTCACGAAATTTAAATTGTTTGTTTAAATAAAAACACAAATCTTTTTAATTTTTATAATAGTGAAAACAAGAATAATGGTAATGCATCTACTTGACTTTATTAACAGCCTACTTGACTCTTTCACCGAATAATAACCCCTGAGTAAGGGATGTATATAATGTTGTTTTCGATCTGTCAGTTATCTTTGGATACCAGATCGATGTTAAAAAAGTTCCTATGAAAAATATTGTAGCGGCCGATTTTTTTTGTTCCTAGCAATATCTCAGGGCTACACAAACTGTCACAAAATGTTATTTATTAGTGCAAGTTGCCCGCCAAATATTATTATTACAAATTCATCCATAGTGGAGAAAAACATTTTTTTACCCCAGCTTTAGAGTAGGTACTGTAACTTGGATTCATTCGCCACAATTTAGAAACACCCTGTATATTTGGTATTATTGCACAGATTGCTTATTGATTGATACACGCCTCGCGCCAATACGTGATATGTAAACAAAGAGCACGCATGCTTATGCTTGTATCCATCAATACCGGCAATTCGGAAAACCAGCATATAGATTTTGTGTATAATAATAAATTTGAAATTAAGTCAATATTCAGCTTAACAGACACCTAATATGAAGAAACAAGAAATCGACTCCCTATATTTTAACGGTCAGATTTAAAATTTAAACCTAAACGGATCTTAAGTCTGTATAGAATGAAAACAATCAATAGGTTGTCACATGAGTATATATTTTCTCAGCAGTATTAAATTTTAAATAATTGGCAATTTAATAAATATGTATAACGAAGCGTTTTTTAAATTCTATTTAAAACTCGTTGGACTTTTGCAACTTTTCTCGTTCGCGCTATTCACTACTAGCATTGTTTCTCTTTATAAACGAGGCTATTAGGTCCTACTAATATATAATAAACTCACTTTTAATTTTTGAAGGTCATTTACGTTGTTATTTAGATACTAAGGACATAGGTACCTACCTATTTCCCATTGCGATGATATATCCGATACCTAGTAGGTATTTAGAATAGCTATGAAAATATCTTATAGGTAAGTACCTAGGTAGGTACTTGGAACAGATTTACCCAAAATCGACCATGACACCCTGTTTATCTTGGCTTAAATGAAATTTTATTAGGTATCTGTTATATGTACATTAATTTTCTAAAATAGATTAATAGGTGCACGGAAATCAGTGACTATTTTTAATAGATACGTACACTTAACTAAGTAGGTATGCGAAATTATAACAGTTTACAATAATAGGTATAGGTAAAACCATAATATTTAATAATCATATACAAACTTACCTAGTAGCATTTCATTTATGAATAAATAAATCTAATAAATAAGTCTAATGAATGCCTTGTATATACCTACCTATCTGCTTTTATATATTTTTTTGTCTACAAGTTAGTGTAAATTTTATAGCTGAATTCTTATCGCGCTTTCACTTGTTTAATCTGTCAATTAATAATATCTACTCGCGGACGCCTCTGGGTAGATATCAACAAGTATTGGTAGGTATGCCGAACTTTTACTTGTTGCACCGTACTCCGAGGGCCGCTCTCTACCTGCTTCTCCCTTTCCCACCCCATCATCTGCTAGTGCTCACCCCGAAATCAGTTCAGGGAAAATTTCCCGTCAATCGCCAATTTAATTCCCATGTTACAATAGAAAATACCTATACAGTGGCCGTCCTTCATATTCCGTCTTTGTCCCCCTATCTGCTCAAGTATACATTTTATCTGATACATTACTTTTTCCCAGTTGGCAGTTCCTCAAAATGATAAAACGCTTACCTCGCCTATGCTCTGCAGATCCGCCACAGCGTCAGGCTCGTCAGATGTACAGTTGAGTGAGTGGCTCAGTTCTGAGTAATTTGTGCGTGTGTTTGTGATGATACATGGGTATCGAAAATTATTTTTCAATGGTTACTGTTCGAATTTCCTCTAACGGTGCACTAGACAGGATGGTAAACACATCATTTTTAATAATTCCTAATCACCTGTTTTGTTTACTTGTCGGCAATTTTTCACGTTTTATCGGATGTTTTTCTCATCATTGTCATGGCTACTGTGATCACTCAGTGCAGCTGGTTTGAATTTGACTTATGCAAAATGCAATTTTAAAATTTGAAAATAGTTGCAAATTCGGAACTTGGGCATTTATTTACATCATGCAAAAATACACAAAAATGGAGGAATTTTAAATTCATGTACTTTTGCGATATGTTATGCTTAAAGCACTGGTACACCTACTAACCTGCATTATCATTACGAAGCGAAAACTAAATAATATATGAATTGGTTTAATTAAAATTATAGCGGTCTATATACCGGCAAATAATAATGTAATTTTTTTAGCTAGGAATATACAATAATACATGTTTTAAGTATATTATGTAATTAAATACGAACTTTATCTTTCTTGCAAGGTGTTATCAATTTTTCAAATAAAAAATATCTTACAGGTATACATAAACTTAATTTAGGTAACTTAAAACCACTTATGATCAATCACTAAGTTAAAAAAATAATTTTATATATTTATTCCAGGAATTTAATGACTGGGATTTTATTATACGGCAAATAAAATTAATTGACAAGAATCCAACACATGCATACAAACGGCATCTACTTTTGTTGACGATGAGACCACTTATATTAATTAAACATGGTAGTAATAATGAAAGTATACCTATGCAATTAGGTAAAATGAAATCTTCAAATTATGTAAAAGTAAAACACGAAACAAAAGGAACACCCCTAACTACTGTTATAAAATTACATAGGTTCAATTTTATTGATTTCAAATAATTTCTTTGAAGAATAAAAACCTTAACATCACTTCTCTATCGACTAATAGAATGAATACTTACCACTTAAACCAACAAATTTCATTATCTTTTTTTGCTTTTACAAATTGCTAGATATTTCAATTTAATTTGCTATTAAGATTCTATTTTTTTTTGCAGCTTCTCAATGACAAAAGTGATGACGATGATCTCGAGTCCAAGGCTGGTGTGAAAAAGAAGAGCGAACTGCTTCAGCAGCTGCTGAAGCCCGAGCGAGATATCGAAGACGATAAGAAGAATGACCTTCAGTCTCAGGACGACACTCTGCTGAGGAGTTTGGGTTTCCCTCCTTGCTCTCCCACTGGGGACAGGAATAGAAAGAGATCCAGTGACGAGAAAGACAATAATCCCAGCAAGAGGTCATCTGATGGGTCACAGGTAATCTATACTTTTTAAACATGATTGAATATGTTTTTTATCAATATTGTATGAGTGATTTTAATCAAATTAAGTAGGTATTTTGATAAAAATGAGTGAGTGGCATAAATATTTAATATATAGATTTGATGTAAATATTTAATTCCCAATTAGGTAATTAAAACATGATTTTTCTTATTTATTTTCCTTTAATATGTTCCATGGGTTTGGCATACCATTTAATGGTATGGTATTTAATGGAATAGTATTTCTTTCTCACAATGGCACAATGGTTGGTCCTAATGAAATATTTTCATACGTAAATATACGAACAACATTTATTTGCCCAAATAAAGTACATATAAACACATTTTGGAACACCAATTTATATGGCATTTCAGCTTGGCTAATTTTCAAAATCGGCCTGTCCATAAAAGACAAGCCATAAAGTATTTTTGTTTCTAAAGCCTTGATCTTGATGTTTTAATATTTTTATGTATTTTTGTGCCATTGAATTTGGCCCCAAAAGATTTGCGACATATAATTAATTATACGTTACTTCTTCCAATATCTGTTCAGCAAGAGAACCAATGATATGATGAATCTCCGTAAAAAACGGACATTTCACATATCCCAGTTAAAGAAACAACTAACTACTTCCTCATCTAGAATTTCAAGTTGCTAAATAAAGACATTAAAATTAGCAAAAGTAAAGTCTACTTTTCTACCTTTGCTACCCTTCGAAATTTAGATACGTTTTTCCCAGAGCTTATCTATTCTTTCAAATGAACTTATTATATCAACTAAATTATTTTTTATCTGGTATCCAACACAAAAAACGCAATATTGGATGATGGTCTTAGCTATAAACAATTTCCTTTTTCCTATAGGTATCATCCTCTGGTCCTTCAACAGGCAGCAAGCTGTGCGAAAGGAATAAAATGCTGGCTTCTTTGTTGGCAAAACAGCCCTCGAATCATCAGCCAATCCCGCCGATTCCAGCCAGCGTTATCTCGGCCACGCCTCAAGAGAAGCTGCCTCGGATCACAGACCCCAACAAGACCCTTCAAATGAGCATGATGACTCAAAATATTCAACAGAATATCATGAGCTCAAGGATCAACACGAGCAGAATGCCCGGTCGACCTCAGAACACAAGCTACCTCAGCGCTGTATTGTCTGCTAACAACATGCAACGAAACGAGAATCGACAGTTAAACCAAATGAACTCGGGTTGTTACACTTCCCCAGCCACGTCCAGCACAGACAATAACAACTCTGGTTGGGATAATAACAACCTACAAATTTCTAACGATCCCCTGCTTTCCGATATTTTGGACCAGGTTATTGATATTGTTCCAGATGATATTATGCATCTATTGGATGGATCCGATGGACCGCAGTCCAACAATTTCCAGACCGGCTTGAGCGAAACCATGGCCATCAATATTATTCAGAAGTCGCTCATGCAATGTGAGTCGGTTGTTAAGAGCCCATCATCGCCCATTTCTCTACCTGGGACGCCCCCAGCCTACTCATCTGCAAATGTAAGTACCATAACATAATATTCTTTTCCATTTCTCCTTTGGCTGTTCTTAAACCATTAGTATGAAGTATGCGATAAGGCCAATACTTCTAGGTGTTGTAGAATGTCCTAGATGTAGAAGAACTAGATAGAGTTCCTTTTTCTAAAATGTACATGCGCGAAGCCACATGTGTGGTAAGGCAAAGAGCGTTCTGCTATCAATATCACATAAATATTGTATAATAAATAACAATTGAATAATTTCAATAATACATACCATTTTATATACCATTTTGCACAATTTTTAAATATTTGTAGTTTTAAAATTTGCACATTGTTGTTTGAAAAAAAATCAAAAATTGATAATCTTTTATAATAACAGAACTACATCTCATTAAGTCCATTATTTGTGTTAGTTAAGTTACATCAGTTAATGTTTTACTTTTGTTTTTTTTTGCGATTTATATTGCATTCAAAATATGTTTATTTCTAGATTACAAACCAAAACAACCAAGGTGGCGCATTCCCCCCACCACCAAACTACTCCCAGTCGAAATTCCAACGCACTGGGGTGCGACCAGGCTCCTCGCAGTACGCCGGTAATATAAACAGCCAGCTTCTTCTGCAGCAACAGAGGAAACAGCTGTTACTGCATCAGCAACAGCAGCAAGAACAGAAGCGTCGTCTGTTGCAACAACAAAAGCAACAGCAGCTCTTAATTCCGTCCAATGCAGCTGCGAATGAAATCAACTCTATGCAAAACATTGATAGTCTCTTAAACAACACCGTTGCCCCTAACGTTTCATTACAGCGTTCTGCTAGCGTTCCAGAGCCCCAGCTGTCCCCAAATTATGGGGGTCAGATGAACCAGCAAAACCAGAGAGTAGGCAACCAGCAGCCATACTCTCCACATGCCCAGTTGACCTCACCTCTCGGTCAGCAGGCCTTCCCTCAGACCACGATTGGGAATTACCAGAATCCAGGAGCCCGGTTATCGCCCCAGGCTCAGTTTAACCAGCAGCTGTCCCCCAGGCAGGCTTACCCCCAAGGAAACAGTCAAAGCACCAATTGGCAACAAACTCAAGCTAGGTTGAGTGTCCAACAGAATCCCATGCTTAGTGCCCAACTTACTGTAAGTAGTCGATATAATACTGCAAATGTACATCACCACACTCACTCACTCAAATATCAGTCCATATTTCATTCGCAACCATTGCACTGGAATTAGGGGGTTTTACGGACCATGAGGATTCTCACTCAACACGTCGTTCAAGGCTGAAATTTAAGAATAATTGTATTATAAAATACTTGTTGATTTTATATTTTACATAAATATAAGTATGCATCCTTTATACACTATTTTAATAAAGGAAGTGTTAAAAAAAAATGCTTTTGTGGTTAATCGAACCTCAACACTTAAAAATTTCTTAAAACCATGGTTTTCCGAATAAATTAGATACTTTAATGGAATATTCTTTGATAAATAATCTCTCGGCTACGGTTAAATTAGCATTAACTGAAATGGAAAATGTGTAGCCCGACATTTTCTGTCAAAGGTGTATAGAACCGGAAACACCTTGTTTTGGGGTGGACAGCACAAAATTTCCATGCTCATCAGTTCACTTATTTTTCAGTGGTCCTACTTTAGGCAAAAGTTTTTTCCTAACACACGATTTATATATATTGTAGGGCAACTTTATATCAGGAGGGCCTAATGGTCGCAATTTTCAGAGACCACCACAGCAACCGCAGAGATCCATAAATAGCCCTGGTACGGTGCCTACCAGGCACTCCCCCTACCCCGCTGATCAGTTTCCTCCCCCGAGTTCGCCAAATTCTGCCTTCAACAGTCAGTACCTGAGACTACAGCGCGCTAACAGTGCCCCCACAGCCACTACACAACTACCAGGTATGTACGGATTGATGTTAGTTTTAGGTTAGGTTTTGAATTGAGTTGACATTTCACATAGTTGCGACCTATTAACATTGTGTGAGTTCTTCACAGTTTGTTTTTTTCTTAGAGTTGATGGTGTTTTATTACTTGAAAATTTGCAAAGTTTTACGATTTACTCTTTACATATTTTTTACCAGTCATGTTGAGCATGGTTTGATTTGCTACCCATGCATTTGTAGAAGTTCTTTTAGATCATGCAGTGGTTATTATGATAAATATGCATGGTAGTAGACTTTTCTACTTGTTATTTTCCTCAATGAAAAACTTTTGCCTGAATCCTCGTTTAAATTTCAAATAAGATCATCAATAGGTATGTTTTCTGTTAATATTAAGATTGTACAAAAACTACATTAAGGAAAATAACGTTGGTGAGTATTAAGTAAAAGATTGAAGTGAGTACATCGGCTGACTATGTGATAAGTACAAGGTGGTAAAGGAGCGAGAGAGCATAATTTTCTTCAATAACAATTCTGCCTATAAAAATTTAATATGCTTGTTAACCTCACCATTTTTTTTCATTTAGTACAATTTTTATATCTGCGTAATTCATTAAATACATCTTTTCAATAAAGCTTGTCAAAATTTCATTAATATAAGATGCAATTCGGCAAAATGGGAAACCTTCCAACAGCACCCGCCGACTAGTCTAGTCAACAAGTACCATTTCGAAGAATAATGATTTAGGCCTTATTCGGAATGACATCTAGAAACTTTTGAACTGAATGTACAATTTATCAACAATGTTTATCTAAAAAGAAATGGAATTTTACGAGGATTAACGGACTTGAGAATAAATAAATATCAATATAATGAGGTGGAAATTATTTCTACTTTATTACAAGCCTTTCAAGAAGTGAAAAAGAAGTTTTTGGTTTGACTATTACCAGGGTTTTTATGTTAATTTGTAACTTGCGAAAATATGTTAATTAACAAAAGCATATCCAATGAAAAAATTTAGAAATTTTAAAATTTAAAGGGTTTAAATAATTTTTATTGTTGAAGGATCTGTATCGGGCTGCGCGCGCGGATGTCGCATAACCCATTTTTAGTCCTATTCTCACCTCTAAATTAAAATTATAAATATTGATACTATAGTTCCGGGAAGTGGGACTTTTTGTTTTGGACGTTTTTTTGCTCTTTGAGGATCTTTTTTTTGTTTTCCGATATCTGCAATAGTTTTTGAGATATTTGCAAAAAACGAAACTTCCGCCCCCTTTTTTACTAAATTGTTTTTAATTTTTGTAATTTTTACCCCCCCCCCACACTTCAAATTTTTCAAGATGTCATTCTGAATCGCATGAGCCGTAAATCAAAATTTTCCGTGAAGGCTAAGAGAAAAACATCAAAATGACACTTGTTGACTAGACTAGACTGTCTGCAAACGATAATAAAAAAACGGTCAATTGTAGCATTAGCATTCCACAACAATTAAAGAATGCTATAATAGTCCACTGCACGGCTGCTTGAGAAAGGTCTGCCGGTGCTGTTAGTACAAAGCTATTACGTCTGCAAAGTTGTAATTTATTTTCAAAATAATTTTTATGTAGATAAAGATAATTTGCGCAAGATAATTTTTATATGAAGTAAATATTTCAGTGTACACAAACAGTAACGACAAATTGTGACATTGGTTTACAAGGAAAAATACTTCTTATTTCTATTGTTTTAAAAAAAATTAACGGTAATTTGTAATTGAGAATAATCATAATTTTTAGTGTTTAAGTGGTAAGAGCATTGCATGAATCTGTTTTAATGGTGAAAAAAGCTGTTCGGTTTTTGTTTCAACCTGAAGGTTCTGACACACCTCTTCAATATCGGTAGTTTCCACCTGCAGTATATATCGCTCTGTTCATCAGGCCTATAAATTGGGTAAAATTCCCCATTCAGCTGACATCAAGATATGTAAAAAATCAGGTGACGGAGGCAGTTTTTAATGAAAAATGACCTTATTTATTAGAATATTTTTATCAACGCTAGGTAGTAACTAAGTCCGCGTGTTGACACATCCTATTTTCTAGCACAGGGTTATGTTGATGAGGTTAAAATTGTAGTAAAATGTAATAATGATTAATGAGACTCCTGGTTCACATGACCCTCCATAGACCCGATTGTCAATCTTATTGTGTAAGAAAACTGTACGAGGGGGGACAAAGACCGACTAGTAGTATAGTGGACTGGAGTTTTAGTTTACCGAGTATCACAATTTGTGTTCAGTATATATTCGGCTAACATCAAAGGTTTTTATAGTTGTTTGTTTATCCTTTACTCTTTGCCGCCAGCCGCCTGAATTGTGACACTCTGAAATTTAAAACTACACTCCACTATACCAAAACTATTTGTTAATCTTAAATTACAAAACCATTATATGTAGTCCTCGTATAGTGCAATAACTTTATCCAAATACATCGGCCATCGTTGAATGACATGACGGAAGTCATTCTCTGAGAACTCTCAAATTCACATGTAAAGTCTTCACAGTATCTAATTCTATTTAAAACAGTCTTTCTTTAGTCTTTTTTTCCTTAAAAGAAAAAAGATAAATTGTTGTAAATGTAGATCGAATCTGCTCTTGAAGCACAGTAACTTTGGTTGTATGATATGATTGATTTTAAAAACCCAATGAATAAAAAAATGAAAAAAAAATTTATCGCGCACACTTTAACATTTAAATATGTGTTCCTTCTTTCACTTAACTTTTTTTTTACCAGCCTCATACAAACCGTTAAAAAACAATTGCTTGTCAGTTGCCATGTTGTTTGTGTACATTGATTTATTGTGAAATTTTCATAACACCTATTGATTTTTGTTGTGGAGGGGAAAAATGCTCTCAATAGTTGTACCACCCTGTAGGATAGGGTAAATGAGGAGGTTAGAAAACCATGAATTGAGAGGGTGGCGTGTGTTACAGGTGGGCTGGGCTCGCCCCGGCCATACACAGGCAGGGAACACCATCCCCACTCCTATCCCACAATTCCCCCCCACCACAATGTACCCCCAATGATGTACCAACAAGAGTCCCAGTACTGTTATGATCAGACGGGTATACCGTTAGCTTACAATGGCGCAGATAGGGGCCGTGCACCCCCCCACCTTCAGCCCGGTAAGTTAAGATGGCAAGCTAGGGGCACCTCTCAAAACCACCCACTACAAATCTTCAGAATTCTGCTCCTTTTCGTAAAAATCGATCAACCGCCTTGTCATACATGCCTTCTCAATTTTTCTCTTGTGCTTATATGGTCAATTTTTCAAGCAATTGCTTATATAACAATTTTACATTTTGTAAGATGGAATAATTATAAAGAGTTTCTATAAATAACTGAATGGAAATTTAAGACCCTAGTAATTTTGCTGCACAAAAGCGTTGAGAAGGTAGAAGGAGCGAAAAATTCTAAAGTTCTGGGGATTTTCAATGTTCGCGGTCATTCTCACCATAGCACTACTCTCATCGGCACACTGCCCTGTGTCTAACAACACTCATACTATACCCACATTTACATGTGCTCGCCTCAGCTGTGCTAAAATCACTGGGGAAACTCCTGCCCTTGTCTTCCGATGGCCCCATTCCCGACAATTATCGCCATGGTTTATATCATTGATTTGTGTTTTCCATGCTGATTTTTGTGTTGCTTTATATGTTTGTGTTTGTGTGCTTTATTAATTTGCCAGTTTTTAGTTTAGCCGATTTTTTTATTTATTTATGTGCTTTATGTGTTAATTCATCAATCATATTATAGTCTTGCTAAAAAAAATTAAACAATAGAGATGATGTTTCATTTAATTTAACTGTTTGTGCATGGTACTATTGCATTTGTAGTTTTTTTCCGTAGATACTAGAATTTTAATTCATTTGTTTATTGACCTTAAATTATATTGTTTTGGTATCGTAACTTTTTATGTAGCAACCTTCGTGAAATTTATCTGTCTGTATGATATGATATTTGAGATTTTACATTATCAACGTCTAAAACTTGATTCCTACAAGTCAATATTAAAATATTCACAACTTGCTACTGATTTTACCCTAGTTCCATACTTATCCACGTTAATAATGTATTTAATAATATGTATTTAATAATGACTAATAAAGTAATACAGAGAATCATGCACCCGTTATTAAATGGAACATTCAACTACCAATTTGTTTTCTAAGTAACTATTACCAATTTCATGCGATCGCTGTGTTCAGTATCACACCGCAATCTGGTAAAGGTTACTTAGATGACCACAGCATGTTATGCGATAAGCGATGTTGTGAGCTTGCTATGTGACAGGTGTGTCAGGAAGTGGACCACCCACTTCAGAATTTGTACGACAAGAATTGCGTGCAGTGGTCGGCGCCAGGACTGGGCAGACCCAGCCCGCTGCAAATCGACCGCCATCGCAGTTAATCACCCAACAGCAAGTCAATGATCTCGAGTCCTTAGGAATCACTTTTGAAATGGCATCTGGTAAGTTGTACTCTATTCGGTGATAATATTTAGTTATGGCGGGTTATCAGTCACTTTTCATTTCAAACATTTTTGGTTAAAACTTATGTCATGAGGGCTTTTCCTGCCAGTAACTAACAATATTCATGTATTTTTTTTTTTTTTTGGTATTGTAATGATATGTTTTGCACTTAGGTATAGCAATGTTTTGTTCTGCATTATTAACATTTGTTTGTGTTTACTAACAATTCTGGTATGTTATAGTAGTGCACAATATATAGTGCTGTAGCTACGCATAAGCAGAGATTACATGCTAGAATAGAATGTGCCAATTAAATTGTTGCCACGGAAGCTAGGTGACGCTGTTTGAAATACAAGCAAACTTTCCGTTTTTCCCCGAAATGTTAAATGGAAACATGTTTATTTTCATATAGTCACATAGAGAACCAAAATTGCAAGAAACCAATGAAAACTGCAAGTCGATATCTTATTTCTAACTGGAGAAATTGTAAAAATAATTTATTATATCAAACTCGTGGTCAGAAACGGTGAAAATAAGTAAGGATAAAGCTAGAAATATTTATTTATCAATTAGCAATTATAAGGTGAGGTGACTTAGCAGGCCATGGAAAAAAACTGCCTCTTCTAATCCACTGTGAGGAAACGTAAATGTTGTAAAATATCTGGACACAACATTTCCGCACAAGTGGATTGGAAGAGATACTTTATTTCCATGGCCCGATAGGTCACTGGTCTTACCTAACTGGATTTTTATCTTTGGGGTAGGGTGAAAGATTTAGTGTTTCAAGAACAGAACAACCAACGAAGAAGGTTTTAAGAATACAAAATGCCTTCCACAGTATATCCGCTGCGGAAGTGGATTCTGGCATGCAAGTAACACGCGACAGACTTGTGCGTTGTGCGTTCGTTCCACAGAAATCTGCTCGTTACACAAAATAGTATTTTTCCGAACTAGTTACAAAAATAGCTATTACAAAACCAGTTGCGTAAAATTTTACTTTTCAGAATTGGTTGCAAAAGTAACATGTTTCCTAACGTCAAAGGGTCATTTGACCTTGAAACTAAATATGTGTTCGCTTGCACCGCATTTTTGGCTAAATTGAATAGACGAGATCCTCCTCTGGTGTACCTTTGTAGAACGCTCTCTACTCCACAAGGAGCCACTCATCTAAAACTAACAATAGATTGCACAGGTGTGTCTATTCTGTTCATGAAATTATTAGATTATTAGTTAGACGTTGGACAATTTGTTGGTTAGTACTTCAGTATTGAAAAGTGGTTGTGAAGTTACTTGCGAAAAAAGCCTTGTCCATTCATAAAGGGTAAATAATGTAAATAGTAGCTATTAATGCCCTAGTTTTTGTTGACATGCCACATAGTACTGCTACTTTGGAAGCAACTGGTTAATAAACTATTATAAAAAAATTTAGGTACTTCTATAGTGAGCATTTGGATATAATGATTAAATTTTATTGCACCTTGGTTCGTTATGTTATAACTGAGCTCTACTGTAAATACATACTGATTGCATCTATATTTCACTATATATTTAATTGCACAAAAAGCTTCATGGCTTAGTAATTTAGGTACTTGGAACCAAAAATGTTTGAAATTGTACTAAGCATTTTTATTTTGTTAATTTATTATCATTTTTATAGTTTTGAGAGAAATGCTTAGTAGTCTCCTTAATGTATTATTCACCATTTCTTATAATGTGTCAATTACACCATGTTGTACAGTTATATATTATAAATTTTAACTCTGTTTATGTACATACAGGGAGATGGGTACTAGAGGCAATTAAGTTACAAGTAAATTGCAAAATAAAAGTTAAACCCATTTAATCTTTATTTTATAATTTGCCAACAACCGAACATTGCGTCTATGAATAAAATAAATATGAATAGCACAGAACTTAAAAAGATAAGACTTGGTATTTGGTTTATGTTTGTGTCTTGCAGCAAATGTTATATGTATCCCCATCTCCTCTGTACTCTCCCCGAACTGTGTGTTTTTGTTCTTTACTAAACATATAAGGGGCAGACATCACTGTTGCTGCTTTGTATCGCAATGCCAATGACCTACTGATTATGGAGAAATGTCCTTTGACTTGTATTAAGTAAGATTTACTTAACCAGATCACAATTTGTTTTTTGAATTATTAAAATATACCAAAGACAACAATATCGGGAAGTCCGATAACTATTTTTAAAGATAACATTCCAAATAAACGCATTTTTTATTAAAATTTAATGTTTCATATTATCGCTAAGTCGCTGGCATGGCAGGTTGTGAAGCAGCAAGGGTGGTTCTGTAGGGAGTGTAGTGCGTACAATGATGTCATTGTTGCGTGCAGGTGCGAGTGATAGCCCGAAACATTGGGGTGCGATGGGTTCAGATATGGGCTCAATGTCTCCGCAGCCAGCGACCTCCAGGGTAAGCCATACACCTGTCCAACTTACGCTTGTCCCGCTTGCTGTTACTAACCTGCTGCATGTAGTTCCCCAGTGTTGGCACCTAAATTTTGTGCGAGCATTGTACCATTTTATCTTAAGGGAATCGAAACTTCATGTCTCATATTTTCCGTTGTGTAGTGTGAGAAAAATAAAGTTCAATACTTATTAGTCGTTAAGTAAAGTGGCCGTGTGCTTCTTTTTTTTTGGAGGGTGCCGTAGATAATCGTAAATAAGCAATATCACCATTATTCAGAATAAGAATATAGTTAAAAAAATCTTTTTATCTTTCCTACTCTTCTTTAACCACTCTAGTGTGCTAAAAGCCTATTAATTAGCTAAAGCCCTTACGAAAACAGTCCCTAGTGGTTTCATAAGGATGTTGCAAAACGCAACATTGCTTCAAGGGTAATGTCATTTATAACAATATTCCGGAATAGTCTATACATACAGAAGTGAGAATTTAAATTATTAAACGTGTTTTTTATCAATAAAATTGATTTATGTAGATTAATGCCTTTTGTTTATTCTTACTGCTCAAATCAGTGGTTTATAATCTATTATATATAATATCCCATTATTAATATACAATGGAAAGTCATAGTTAATTTAAAAGTACCTGTTATTAGAAAATAATACTTAAAAAAAATTATAAATTGTAAGTAAATTCAAATATGCACAAGGCAGAATGTCGTCAATAAATCATACATTGTTACTAGTACAAAATTCGACTTGTGATAATGGTTGGTATCATTTCTTCTTTTAAAAAAACTGGGAATTAAAACAATTGATTATTGATTTGTACTCTTAACTCAGGAACATAGGTTGTTTTTTAATTGTGAACTAAAAAGCTATTTTTTATGTTCTAAATCTAATGAAGACTATTTTTCTAAAGAACACTAATTCTAGTAAGTGACCGTTTTAGTATCTGATGGACTTAACATATTCAGATCCTAATTTATCAGCCAACACTTTACCGTTGCGGTTGAGAATCTGTAATTCGATATTTAGTAATAATATGAAGGGTTATTCATGACATGACATGACATGAAAAATCATGACATACACCTTTTTTAAAGAAAATTAAAAACATTTTTATTTTTCTCTACAAATCTACATATAATTGTTATTTATTAGCATACAAACTAAATTTCTGTTGGTGATGGTTCATTATGCTCTAAGAATCTGTTTTTGAAATCAACTATATGCTGTTTACATCATCACACCATAACTAACCTATATTATTTACAACTTAACTGATTTCTGCCTTAAAAAAACATTCAAATTGCTACTCTCCATACTGTTGGTGGGAGGTCGTTTTCTTTCAGGTAATTTTTAAATCATTAGAAAACTATGCCTGCAATAAACATAACCAAAAATATTATACCACAACATTTTTGAAATACTAGTTAGTAGCAATTAGAAGTATCAGTAGAAATACCAGTTAATTTATAAATAAATACTTCTGCTTATTACAATTACCTATATATCAGTTGAAAGACTGCAGGAATAATAAAAACAATAGATTCTCATCGTGGCTAACAGGAGATAACGTACAAGTACTTGCATTTTCTCTTTAATATGAATAAATTAGTAGAATAATTGTAAGTGTAATAATAATCATAACAATACTTTTAGTTTAATGTATTAAGAGTACTGTAGTTCTTTTACTGCTAAAACCTGAATGAAGTTTCTGTTCTCGTGAGATTGATCATAGATGATAAATTGGTTGTGTATTGACGTTGTGTAAATTTTGCAGAGTTCTATGGAGGAGGGTCGACAAGGTGATCAGAAGTCGTCGTTGCTGCAGAAGTTGTTGTCCGAGTGACCACGTGTAAATAATAGAGATATATACTACTAGGTACCTCATCGGTTCTGTACCGCAGGCTGTAATCTAGACAGGTTAGCTGTATCAAGTGCATTACTACGTTGCTTGTTCGTTACGTTAGGGTAGTGCGGAGCAGGGGAAGGCGCAGGGCCCGAGTGCAATTGTAAATATTTGAGGACTTGTTTATATTTATATGATACTATACTTTATTATTGGACTTTTTTAAATTACGTAATTAGCGCCCTGAGGCGTACCTGTTATTATTTTGGATGTGTTTAGTGTTGTCTTCCTTTTGTGAGTGTTCAAGCTACGCATTACCAAAAAAAAATAGTAACTGTTAATATTTTATACATAATTTAAAGTATGTTATTTGGAAAGCTCGTTTTGTTGGACATTGTGATAGGCAACTGCCATGTTACTGTTGCTAGGAAGTGTTCCTAGACCTTATTAGAAATAGCATTCATACTTGATTATTGTCAATTACACCCAGCCACTAAATTAAAGATGAACAAATTGACAGACAAAACATTATTTAATTACACAGATATTTTTTGTACATTATTGGAGTTTTGAAATATATCTATATATTAAATAAAATAAAAATATAATTTCTTTGTGCGTTTTATTTGAAAATCCCACATTTACTTTAGGTGCCATTGGTGTTATTATATTTGTGTCCTTGAATGGAATCTCAGTGGCCTCACCTGAATTTTGTTTTCAAATATTTTATTTTGAATTTTTGTTTGTTGAATATTCTGTTGTATTTATATTTCAGATTGAGAACTCTAAATGGGCCTTCATCACAAAACAAATATGTTTATTTGAAAGCTAACTGATAGATTTTCACCTCCTGCAACTTTGTTTCGAATATAAATCTCGTTGTTTAGCCAACCTAATTTTCTCAATTCTTGATCTAGAACCAGCAGGCTAGGGCGAAAAATCTTTTGTAAAATGCTCAGAGCAAATCACATTGTGTCGAGAAATTTCATCGTTGCAATTTTTTCCAACTCTAAAAATGTTTATAAAACAAATGAAATCTTATAATGAAGTCTTATAAATGCTGGAAACGAATTTGAAATAACGAAAGTTAGCTATTTTCCCTGTTTTCACCAAAGGCAACTTTTAGACATTTTCACTCAAGACTTTTAACATATGCCCAAACACTCAGACACTTTTAACATATGCCCAAACACCACGAAAGTCATAAAATCACATAACAAATCTGTAATCCTTGATTGTGGACATTGATTGATTGATTTGATTGAGATTGGCGGGGGCTCTGCCCTTTGACGTATAGGCCTCAGTATGGGCCCGTCACGTCCCGCCTTTCGAGAGCTATACCAGTCCAGTTGCCTTAATAAAGCCAACGAGGCGGCTGGGACATAGCTCTCTAAAGTCCCTGGGCATCAGCATCAGTTGTCCCAGGTATTGCATACGTGTATGCAGGAAAGCGGGGCAATTCATCAGAACATGCCCTGCTGTCTCCTCATCTTCCAAGCATCCCCTACACTCAGGGTCTTCCACAAGACCCATTATGTAAAGGTGTCGTCTTAGGTGGCAGTGACCGGTCAGTAGGCCTGTCACTGTTCTTAAGTTACATCTGCTTAACTTCAGCAGCTGTCTGGTCCTCCCAGCGTCGGGACCAGATATGAGTTCTTTAGCCTGCCTCATGCCTGGAGCAGTTGTCCAACAATGTTGAAACATTTGTTGGGCTAAAGTCTTCATTGAGAGAACCGCTGTGCTTCTGGAGATCCCTACGAAGGGTTCAGGCCCAGTAGGTGTCTCTAAAGTGCCTAATTTGGCTAGTTGATCGGCCTTCTCGTTTCCCGGTACACCAGCATGTCCTGGGACCCAGACAAGGCGTAAATTATTCCTCTGAGAGAGCGTCTCGAGGACGGTCTTGCATTCCAGAACCAGTTTTGAGCGCACTTCAACGGCACTAAGTGCCAAGATGGCAGCTCTACTGTCGGAGCATATATTGATTCTACCAGTTCTTTGTGGGCCAGCTAGCAGCTCCAGCCCACAGGATAGAATCGCAAATACCTCGGCCTGGAAGACAGTAGCATGTGCACCCAGAGCAAAGTATTTACTTATTTGTTCCGAGTCAGAAAAGACTCCGGCACCCGACATTCCATCCGCCCTGGATCCATCCGTATACCAGTTGGTTCCGTTGCGGATTGCCATCGGGGTGTTCTCTATCCCCCACTCCTCGCGGTCAGGGATTACGACCTCCAGGAAGTTCGAGGGATGTAGTTTAGTGGGAGTATGATCACCACTCATGAGTAGAACCGGGCATCGTTCGGTGGCCCAGTTCCACATGCGAGAGTGCCCGAATGAGCACACCTGTAACTGGTCTAGCGTGCGCAGTCTATATACCGCACGCATGGCTTCCAATTTAATGAATATTTGTAGTGGCATGAGATTTAATAGCACCTCCAGAGCTCTGGTGGGAGCCGTTCTCAATGCTCCAGTCATCCCTAAACACGCAAGTCTCTGGACCCTGTCCAGTTGCCTGTTAGTTGAGTTCCTTTCAACACAAGGCCACCACACGATGGCCCCGTAAGTTAAAATTGGTCTAACAATAGTGCAGTAGAGCCAGTGGAGAACCTTGGGATTAAGACCCCAGCTTCCACCAAAGGCCCTCCTACACGTCCACAGTGCACACGTTGCTTTCCTGATTTTGCATGATATGTGATCATGCCAAGACAGTTTAGCATCGAGGTGAACACCTAGATATTTCACCGTCTGGTGGTAGGTGAGGGCCACACCAGAGAGAGTAATCTCTGGTCGATTTTCTTGGTTCCTCTTTTTGCTGAATAGCATAAGCTGAGCTTTCTTAGGGTTTATTCTTAGGCCAGCTATTTGGCACCAGTTCTCAACTATTCTTATGGCCCTAGCCATAGGGCCACGCAAATTGTCCCTGGTTCCACTGCATAGGCCTGTGCATACAGACCAGCGTCATTTAATTCCCACAGTAGGCTGTCCACTACAAGGCTCCACAGTAGGGGGGAGAGAACCCCTCCCTGAGGGCAGCCCCGACTAGCAACCACTGTGTGTTTATGACCATGCATTTCTGCTTGGATGCTCCTTTGCGAAAGCATGAATCGAATCCAACCCAATAGGGAAGGCTCCACATCACGCTGAGCTAAGGAGCGATGAATGACATCAAAGGGGGTGTTGTCGAACGCTCCTTCTATGTCTAGAAAGGCACCAAGTGACTCTCGTTTATTTTCGAGCGTCCCTTCTATCTTGCGAACAAGGTGGTGTAATGCTGTTTCAGTCGATTTACCATTCTGGTAAGCGTACTGATGTGCGTGGAGAGGCCGCATTGCAAGTTGTTCCTCCTTTAGGTATCGGTCAATAAGCCTTTCCAGTGTCTTCAATAGAAAACTCGTAAGACTTATTGGCCTAAATGACTTTGGGTCGGTATAGTCCGATCTTCCTGTTTTTGGGATAAACACAACTTTCACTTCCCTCCATAACGAGGGAACATAGCTCCGCGCCAAGCAGGATCTGAATATCCTGACGAGGAACAGCGCTAGCGTGCTTAATCCATATTGTAGTAGGGCCGGGTAAATTCCGTCCCTACCGGGCGATTTGAAAGGGGGAAAGGTCTTAACAGACCAGATTACCCTCTCAAACGTTACTACTCTCTTGGCAGTGCTATAATCCATTGGTCCCGGCCTGCGCTCGGTATCCAAGTGGTCATTACTCTGCCGTGAGTCCGGGAAATGCGTCTGGAGCAAGAGCTCCATCGTTTCCCCTGCAGTTGAGGTGAACCCACCACCAGGATAGGCTAGTGCGCCAATCCTGGCATTAGGGTCCTTAGATAGGATCTTGCAGAGGCGTGTTGCGGCCGGCATTTCATTTATGCCGGTGCAGAATTTCCTCCAGCTTTCTCTCTGTGCCACTCGAAGAGCACGTTTGTATTCGCGCTGGGAGTTATGAAAGGCTTCCCAGTCATTAGGATGTTTGTTACGTTCGGCTTTCCTAAGAAGCCCACGAACTAACTTTTTTTGTTTTTCCAGGGTGTTATTCCACCAGGGATGTTTAGCATTCGAAGGTTTGCTTGCCGCAGGGCAGCTTTCTTCGAAGCTTTCGACAACGGCTGCTGACATCTGGTTGACTGCAATGTCAATCTCAGCTGTATTAGCGAGTCCGTGTGTCCGTGAGTCCCATGAGCGCCCCTTTAGTTCCTCATTGTAGAGGAGATTGTGGACATAAAATACACATACATAAACGCACATAGGTTAGGTTTTATGTTATAGAGATGAATCAAAACACAGAGCGCTTTGTCAGTGATATTCTAAAGCGCATGCTCCGTTACACTCGGGGATCCATCTTTTATTCTCCCTAAACGACACATCTTTCTTGCGCAGCCCCCATATGATACGTATGTAGTATATTATATATCTGTGCCTAAATCCCACAGCTGTAGTTGTTTATGCTTAGTTTTGTGGTTATATTTTATGTCTTCTCTACGAATTATTTTGCTTTGTTTCTGTACATTTTTGTAAGAAAATGGAGCTAGAATTTTCAAGAAGTGTAGAAAATCCGCCGAAAGTTGATTTTAGCGTGGTGGACGAGTTTTACATGTCAAATTTAGATTATTTATCAGAAGTCAAGGGTTAACAAAGTCAATTTCAATGTCCACTGTTAAAAATCAGGGAACCAACTTTGGAATATAGTACTAATACCACAGAAGAGAGAGCTTTAATACACCACTGTGTCATGTTCAAGGTCGTAGGCTCTGTGATGTCACTAAGGAAGGATACGTGAGCTCACGTAGAAGCTTTTGCTTCATTTCCGCCCTTTTAAAATTTGATAGAAATCGTGTTAAAAAAAGAAAATATAAAAATACAGCGGAATTTTTTTACACAATCACATAAAGCAATAAAAAAAATTCAGTGAAAGGCCCAATAAAAGGGTAAATCTAACATCTAGCCACACTGGTTGGATCAGCAGTCAGACTTGCAGGAGGATTTGTCACATATTATAATTTTGGTAGCCACATTGCTCAGGAACAACTTCAGTTGGTAAATCCTACAATCACCATTCAGTGCAGGAAGAAAGAAACTTAGAATACTTCATGCGGGAGCTAGGACTCGAACACATGAGGGAGTATTTGTCCAGTATTGGATGAGTGTGTCATGTTCATTATTATAGTGGATTATTATCCACTATAATAATATACACGACACACATCCGCTATTATTATCCACTATAATAATACACACACTCATCCGCTACTGGACAAATAGGTACTGACTCCATTGCCACCGGATACATGTTTCTTTGCATCATAATTGCCACAGTTGCACAGACAGATTAATTATATATTATTACCCACATTTATAATAAGCATACGTAGATTATTGGATGTGAAAAAAAACGTGCTTCTTTGTTTCGGATGTTTGTTATTTGGAGGAGAATTATCATGAATAACAATGTTTCATCGATTTGAACCATTTACTAATTAAAAAACATGTCAGCAGAACATCTGAAAAATGTGTTGAACTACTGTTTCGAAACGCAGATATTGTGGCTCATTTGGACATTGTTTACCGAAATATTGCAGAGCACAGTGAAACACAATAAGTAGGTATACTTAAAATATAATTAACTGTGTACGTCATTGTGGTTTTCCAGCTTGCCTTAAGAGGACTGGACTTTCCATGCCTTCTCTAATCTTAATCACTACAATAAATACATTCCCTCCTTAGAAAAAAAGGTTTATTTTATTTGTCAATAAGCCAGAACATTGTGCCAGCTTATTCTCAGTCTGAAAGTATTTTAATGTAAAAAGAGTATTTTAATGTAAAATTACATTTGGGCAAAAACATTTTTTGTATAAAATATGTACCTACGTACTTTATAAAACTACTGAAAAATATTTTTCTTGTGAAACATTTTTTCAGAAACTATAAAGTAGTTGATCCAGCAAATTTCACAAGAGAGGGAGGTATTTGCACCAATGGTGTTACCTGTATAACTTAAGTTATCAGTCAAGTGATCTTAGGCAGGCGTAGCATCTAAGTAAGAAAATAAAGTAACTACTTAAACCTAAAAATTGTTCTTTATGTTCACTGTCGCTCATTTTACTGCTTATTTCTGGAAATAAATATTGCAGAAATAGGTTAAACCTTATTGAATTTACCTACCAAGGAAAATAATTATATTAATAGTTATAAATGAAATCAAATAACAGTTTTTATAAATGTATGTTTAAATAATATGTTAAAAGAACACAAAAGTACATAAACAAATTAATCAAATCCTTTATTCTGTATAAACAAAACAACAATCGTCTGATCGCAGCGCCACTAAATGTGCCATGGTAGTTTTATTCCTCAATAGAGTTAAAGATTATAGTGTAGAATTAAGATGAGTTTCAGCGATTCAACACCTTCCTTGAAGCTACTGTTTACCATCGAAAAGACTTTAAGAATGTCTTTAAATATTTATGAGAGCCACTTGCGATAATCTACCTTGAACATTTTGGGTGGATAACTTGGTAGCACTAAGATATCTAGCCCAAACCGCAAAAGTTATTGAGAGAGTTTGTTGATATTAGGATGTATTACAGTTTACTTGGATTCCATTTAGCGTATTGAAATCTAAAAATTCCATTTCAAAACTGATTACACAGTTATTGAGATCAAGAAGTACCTTATACCAGATAACCATAAGCAGCATGAGGTCCTACAATGTTCTATACAATGTGTGAGGTCTTAAGGGAACTCGAAACCATATTTATCTAATTTCTGTATAATAAATGTTTTAGTCATCAAATATGTCACCAGCAATTTTCAGAATTATTACTTTACAAATAACACCTTTATAGACCAAATAATCTCTATATACAAGCAATTGAACATAATGAAGCTTCAAAAATGGATCTAACCTTTTAGATAAATATTAGATATTATAAATAGTTTTAAAAGAGTAAAAAAAAGAATGTTTTAATTATGAAGATATTAAATTAATATTTTTGAAGTGAATAACTTCTTTAGCCGTATGAGTGATTTTTCAAGGTCGCGACACGACAGATTTTGTAACATTTTCGTCTCGCAAGTGTGATAACTTATATGACAGATATGAAGGAGAGAGAGAAATAGATACAGCGAATCCAGTGGTATTTATAATGGATGCTCATCTGTGGAGCAAGAAGCCTTTGTATGTCAGAAATTCCATAAAATGTCACATATTGACACTGCAGGACTGCCATATGAAACTGTGTTTGTCAAAGGTGTGTTTTATATGATAACAACAAATATTAATGGTTTAGCAAACGGTGCAGTGGGAAAACTAGTGCATATTGATTGTGATGATACAGGTGAAGTCACGATCGCATGGTTAGATTTTCCGGATTCACCGAAAGTTGGTGAAAAAAATAGGCAAAAGTGGCAGGGTATGTAAACGCCAATCAACAGTTAGTAAAACAGCTGTTCCAATCCGTAGAAGAGTAGCTACAATACCGGCCCTCAATAACAATAAAACTATCCATGCAAAACGATCATATACACGTGTTCTAAAGTGGAAAGCAATTTTGATATAATTTATAAACGATCATGACAGAATCGGAATTAACCAGATACAAAATATTACTTATGCATATCCTGCTGGATATATCTGGATTGGGCTTTCGAATCTGATCCAAATGGATGATGATCTTTTTGCGGAGGATGCGTCCTTGCCACTACGTCACTTTCTTCGTGAGAAATTCGGTTTAGATATGAATAACGACCGGAACATTGCCACGACTTAATCAGGAACGATTGATGCTATATTCTCGAGAAATCTACGCCATTTAGAATCACGAACATATGTGTAACACATCAGTTACATAGTTACCATAAAGCCAATATGTACAATACCTCTCTATCTCTCTCTCTCTCTCACTCTATCAACGAATCGGTAAAGAGGTATTAACTTCTATCATGTGTACTGTGCTGTACGCGGATTTTTTTTTATTGTGAGTTTGTATAATCAATTTTATTTGTTATACTTTTCTATATTAAATAAACCCGAAACTAAATTAGCTAATTGAAAGTTTTCCTTGATTAGAAAAAGAGTAAAAGGTGAATGTTAAAGATGTTTTTTTAGGTGAACATTTTTGCATGCGGGCCCAACACGTCCAATTGAGCCACTGTATGCATATATCACTGTCCCTAGCTATAAAATAATGTACAAATTATAATAATAAAGAACATACATTTTTAATGTGAAATAGGTATATCATATCCTGTATAATGTATATAAATAAGAAATAATTATTTTACTCAGAAAAAGATCATTATATTATAACGTAATTTCTAAACTCTTCAAGTTAACAAATCACTACTATATTTGACAGCAAACAAATCGGACATATTCTGTAAAAGGGTGTACATGGCATCCTTTTCTAATTTGGAAATGAGCCCCTGCGACTTATTGACATCACACTTTAGTTGGAGAAATTTTCTGATATTATCAGCCAGATGATGAATCCCCTCAAAATCACGACCTGAATTAATAATTTTTTCCATTGCCACAAGTGATAATTGCAAAGTATCAATGAACTTATCATAATCTTGTTGGTTTCCCAAAGATTTAATATTTTTCAGAATAACTTTATCACATTTAGAATTTAATATTTGCTCAGTGTGTTTCAATTGAGCTCTCATGTCATCATTGTAGTAAACATTGGTTAGTTTATTTAAATTTTCTTGTAAAAAATCTATCACTTCTACAAGTTCACTTCTCTTCTGAAATGTTTCAGTATCATTAACCATAGCCTTATAGGTTTCATTTCTTTGATACAGTTTTTCTCTGTGAATCAGAATCTGATCATCTAGAATAGATTTAAACTCTGCTACTTTCTTCTTCACGAACTGCTTACGTAGGAGTACTTTTAAGTAATCATTATAAGCAATATCACATTCAGTATCATAGCTCAAAGTATGAGAAGCCGTATTTTTAATGTTACAATCAGTTCCTGTTAAGAACTCCGGTCTAGCAGTTTCATTTAGTTGCCTCCGAGTCATATTAGGGGTACACCTTTTGGTGACATTTGTCTTAAGCTCTGTAACATTGAGAGCTTTCATTTTTCTACCGCTATCCATCCCAAGTTTGATCATCAGCACTTTCAACAGTTAAGTATTTTTGATATTTTTCTCAAGTTTACAAACGAACGGAAAAAAACAAATTTAAAATTTCGATGGCACAAACACAGCACAAAGTTACAAATCAAAACACACACTTGACAGTCTTGACGTTTGCCAGCAGCGTGTTGGCACAGAGTACTACAAACCAGAGCTACACACCGTTGGTTTGTAGTACTCTGGTTGCAATTTAACCACAGACAGTTAACACGACACGAAACCAATGACTTCTTTATTTCCCATTTACTTAATTCTCTAATCTTTTTCTGCATAAATGATGGCGGTTCTCCTATAAGAATACCTAATATTTCCGCCATGTTTCCCATTCCCATAGGAAATTATTCGCGAATTGAGCCCCATGAATTTATTACTAAACACCCGATTTTAGTAAACACCCGATTGGTGTTTACTAAAATAAAAAGTATGCGATTACTGTCTATGAATTACTGGAAAGGGATGTGTGATGTTTTTCGGTGTTCTGACACTTGTGCTGTCAAGTTCTATGGTTAAGATTTTTAACTCAGATTAAATGAGATTTTTACAATGAAATACCCTCAGATCAAAAATATAAAGATAAGAAACTTCAATACCCATAATGATAGTTCAGTATTGTTTGTCCACATAATAAACAGAAATTTGTAGGAGGAGGACGCTGTGAGATTCAATGTTTGTAAATTTTCGGGTGTTGCCATGGAATCAACCAATAACATGTCACAACATGTTACGATACCACAGTACAGTAGGAAACAATCATTCTATCTCATTTCGCTGACGTTTTCCTTTTTTACTGTGGAAATACAATGTATACATATTTTCACGAATGTTTTGTGGTGAGAATGTGAATTATTGTGAAATGTGGGTTCTGTGAATGTGGTTTAACAAATAACAACTAATTTTGTTATTGCATTAATAATAAAAATTTGAAATGTTGATATCCTTACGAAGTGACCACAAAGAGCATTTACAGATGTTAACTAATCTACCAATACAAGGTACCTAAATAAATAGTACGTGATAATTGAAATAACTATTCTTGACTTTTCAGTTGTGGTAGATTTTTGCAAACTTGCCATAGACTTCTTACAAAATGGAGCAAATTTAAAAAGATATACTACTGCAGCACAGAAATTAGAAGTAGAAGTCGAATTAGTACAAAATTGCATTTATGGACTCATTAATTTGTTAATTTTAAGTTGTAAACATAAGGTATTTATCAGTTTTTGCAATTGTATTGTTGTTTAGTATTGAATTTTTGTAGTTAAGTGAAGTAGATTTTCGCGACTCAGTCTTAACGTTGGGTTTTTCCGAAGAACAAGAGGCAGTGCTGAGTAAGTTTTATGCTTCAAAGCAAAACCATATTAACCAGTTAAGCCAAACAAGCATAAATGAACCACATTATAATGATTTAAAATGGAGATTCGAAGTGCAGGTGCCTACAATTATAACATGTACAATCCTTATAATGCCCTTAACACTTAATTCAATATTTTTAGGTGGCCTCAAGAGCATTACTGAATCAAGTAACACCACTCATTACAATGGAACTACAATTAAAGACCATAAAGAAGGACGGCATGGATGCAGATAAGGAAAATATATTATTGCAAACGGATCCAAATAATTTAGTACATATAGCCAGAGA
This sequence comes from Tetropium fuscum, assembly GCA_964058915.1. NCBI lineage: Eukaryota > Metazoa > Arthropoda > Insecta > Coleoptera > Cerambycidae > Tetropium > Tetropium fuscum. The sequence goes on from CAXKVY010001815.1 coordinate 70,479, forward strand.
ATTGGAAAATGCCCTAATCGAATCAAGAAGTCGACATAGCCGAAAGATACAGAGAGCTTTGAAAAACTGAGGAATGCATAAATGTGTGCCGAATATAAATATAAAAACTGTGTACATTTTTTAATAGTGCATTTTATTTGCGTACTCCGTGGAATCAACTCAAATCTTCGTCCGAGTTTATGCCAATGCAAAAAAATAATGGCAAGGCTAGCTAAAAACTTCAATAATAACACAGCTTTGAAGCAGTAAAAACATTTTGAAAGGTGGAAATTATTCTACTATTTAGATGTTGATAATACTCTTTACATCTTTAAAGTTGGCGGTTACATCATAGATATAAACCATACGATTCAAATCAGTATTGCACTAGTAAAATGTGTGATGAAAGAACTCCTGATGTGTACAAACTTTGCTCGTTCCCTGATGAGAAACGTAAACATAATACATAACCTACAATTTCAATGTTAATCATGAAGACAGGACTGAGTGTGGTTTAAGCAATGGGAGGTTTTCCGTCGGAAAAAGGGCAGCTTAGTGGGGGTGCCCATAAGTGCACTGAAAGTGAAGAAAAACTGAATTCAACTAAAAGATAACCAAATAACGTCAGTTTTGAAACGGTGCAAGTCTACTGTGGGTACGGCGCTAGTTAAAAGAAATCGATCAGTTGATCGATATTTTTCTCGCTTGAGTTACATTGTACGAAATCATGCCCTATTTTTCTTTTTCATACTACAACGTTAGTCGGATATATCAACAGTCACATATATAATGGACCTCTTTTTGTTGTCTCTTGTTTTATTATTTTTTAACGAAGAACACTCGAACAGTGTATGTTGTAGATTAAGAATAATTTAGTGATGTAACCACCAACTTTAAAGATGTAAAGAGTGTTTAATTTATGCTGTATATTATATACCTAGCATTTAATGAAATAATTGTTAGATTTTATTCCACAAGTTCAATAATAATTGAAGAACATTTTAACCTTCCAGGCTTCCAGTGTTATCCATAATGTTTACCTAACAACCTCAAATTTCAAGATTTATTTTAAGAAATATTCATATAAAAAAATGTTAAATAAAGTCTTTTTAAAGTTGTCTTTAACATTATTCTATTTATCTTCTTGCTTCTATGCAGTTTTTGGACATTTTATTGATTCACATTTTAATTCTCATGATTCATCTAATGTTTAAAAGGCAGCTTATTCAGCGGCGTAACATCAAATTGTGGCCCCCCCACAAATATATTTTGAGTCTCCACTCCCCCGTGCCTCATTAAACAATAATTCGAGATTCTGTACCAGCCTTATCAATAATAGTGTTATTAACTATTATATATACTTATGTTATTAACATACCTAACTATTTCGGAAATAAATGAGTGACTCAGTGAAATGAGCATGGACATATTGGACGGGCCACAATTAATAGCTAGTGCAGGTCACTAATAAAGGCCGACAACACTTACCCCTTAATCTGTAGCAGTCCCTTTTTTGTCAGGCCAGACAAATTTCTGTTCCAGCAATGTTGGAATAATCTCCCCCAATCCAATACACAAACGGCACAAGCAATTAATCTAAATCTCATCGTATTGTTTTTCGTTTCACTTTCAAATCTATTATGGATGTTCACTCTTTCAAAGTTAGAAAAATAAATAATGCCAACCTAAATAATAACCCTAGCACTAAACAAATTTCCCCAAATTTAAAAGTTTGGTGAACATATTTATGCATTTTTGTGTTACCGCAACTATGCACTAAACACTTCATATGTTTTTAAATTGTAAAACAGTAGGTACAACACATGAAATTCATACTTAATAGCTTTTCAAAATTTATAATGAACTACACACTAGAAATACGGCTCGAAACAAAGAGGTTATGGGAATGATGGTAATCTCCTTGTAATCTCAGATGAATATATTTTTGGTCTGAGATGGTAAAGAATTAAATTAATGTAATCACAGAACGGGTGCCGATACTGCCCATAGATTACATCACGATACACAGACAACGGTAGGTCAGACTGCGGAACCAAAATTGGTCGGTCTCTGCGTATGTATCGCAAAGACGTTTTTGTGGAGATTGCGAGAAAGAGCGCTATACACTGTGTACCGTACCACCGATGTCGATGCTATGCAAGGATTATTAGTAATCGTTGGATGCTATGTACCGTATTACGAAATAACTGAACATGTCTCGTACCTGACGTCACAGTCGCCTGCGCGCTGACACCGTTGTGTGTGTACCGTGGATTACATAGAGAAGAGAATGCTCGCACGCACTAAATGGACATTCAAAATTTAAAGAACATATATAAAGGGTCCGCCAATAGGGACGCTCGATCTTTGACAGCTCATGGCGGCCATGTTGTTTGTGGTAGAGTTGGCAAACGTAGTTGTTATTATTCAGTGTATCTTCACAAATCACCATGAACCAATTCAGCCGCGAGCAACATGTGCAAATCGTTAAAACTTATTACGAAAATCATTCATCGGTTCAAGCAACGTTCCGCGCGCTCCGCCAATTTTACGGTGCAATTGATCGTCCTGCTGAGTCGACTATCCGTCATTTGATTAACAAATTCGAGGCAACCGGTTCGGTGAACAATCAGCCAACACCGACGCGTCGTCGAAACGTCCGATCTGCCCAGAATGTCGCCGCTGTGCGCGATAGTGTGCGTGAAAATCCGCGACAGTCAATTTCACGTCGCGCACATGAACTCCGCCTTTCGGAAACATCACTTCGCCGAATCTTGCATCTGGATTTGGGCATGCATCCGTACAAGATCCAGCTGACACAAGAGCTCAAAATAAACGACCATAGACAGCGCCGTATCTTCGCTGATTGGGCTTTAGAGCAGTTGGAAGTCGACCCCGATTTTGGTCGCAAAATCATCTTCAGCGATGAGGCACATTTTTGGTTAAATGGGAATGTCAACAAGCAGAATTGCCGTTATTGGGCCGAGAACAATCCACAGGAGGTCCACCAGGTCGCAATGCACCCAGCAAAGGTAACTGTTTGGTGTGGATTTTGGGCCGGAGGCATCATCGGGCCGTATTTCTTCGAGAACGACGATGGTGTGTCCATCACGGTAAACGGCGAACGATACAGATCCATGATAACGAACTTTTTCTGGCATGAAATCGACAATATGGATGTCGAGGATATGTCGTTTCAGCAGGACGGCGCTACGAGCCACACAGCGCGCGCCACAATGGATCTTCTGCACGAGAGCTTCGGAGGAATGGTTATCTCGCGCGGAGGCGACATCAACTGGCCACCGAGATCGTGCGATTTAACCCCACTAGACTATTTCTTGTGGGGTTTTCTTAAATCACAGGTCTACGCAAACCAACCACAAAACACTGATGCCCTCAAAGTCATCAGAGTCATTGAAAATTGGACTTCTCGTATGCGCGCCACCCAGCGAAGCCGAGGTGGACATTTGACCGATATTATTTTCCATACATAATGCCTTCGAATACTCTTTCACACAAAAAATAAATTTCATTTATACCTCTCACACAACTTGCTTTATTTCATTTTAAAGATCGAGCGCGCTTATTGGCGGACCCTATATATATATATTCTACTATTTCCAAATAAATTAAATAACATCGGTATCTTAAGTGCAATAATGGCCGAGTGCACCGTACGTGTTAATCCTGGATTACGTTTAAGTCCGACTTATTTTGCAATTACGTAAACATCTATTTTTATAGTTAAAAGCGGCAATGCCGATCCACGACCTTTCCAATAACGAATATTCGAGCAGCATATCTAATACTTATTGGAATGGTATCTCTGGGATCGGGATCGGATCGAATAGGATCAGGTTCGCATATATCTTACAGTGGCGTGTTCGCGGGAATTGCTAATATATTATTTATATATCTACCTATGTAGGTATACATCGCTACGAGAGTTGAAATAAAAGAGTATGGCGGTTAGCAGACATGTTTGTTCGTTTCGTATGAAACCTGAAAAACGTAGATTTCCACCAGACCTCGCTTTATTTACGAAATAGGATAGGCATGTTAAAAAAATTTAAGGAAAATATTATTTGACGGCAAAAATGGATAGTGGGTGTTAGAGCAGAGCCGACTTTAACAAAAAAAAAGGTGATATATGGGCTGCTCGAATTAGGTACTGACGTGTACTGAGGAAGGTAGGTACTTATTACATCCTCCACTTAAGACATTTCTCAAATAATTTTATCCAAAAAATATTCCAGTGCTTGAGGCCGCTAGGTTATAAATACAAAATACAACAATATAAGTTATGTTTTTTATTGGGATTTACAAAACGCTCTCTGGTTTATTACATAAGTAGGTACCTATTGTCCATTGACTTTATTTTTATGTAGGTACCTACCATCCTAGATCACAAATTAATAATTTACATCAGTGGGCAAAATTAAAAGTTCTATAGACTGTTTAGAAAATTATAACCGTGTACCTACCTAGCCACAAAAGAAAGGAAAATTTTCAATGACTGTAAAATACTTCAAGGTCAGTTTCTAATTTTGATTGGCTGTAAAAAGTGTGTGTATTGGAAATCGCTTTGCGATGAGAAGCTGGTAGGTAGGTATGTATTGCATTTGTAATGATTTTTAAAAATGTGTTGAATTTGGTCTCGGTTTAGTTATGTAGGTACCTATTAACAAAGAAGCTCTAATCTTTGTCAAAGCTTGTCTGTTAACAATCTTTGTCTTTGTTGAGTGTTAACGATTTGGTAGATTAGGTAGGTACCTACTTACACAATAAATATTATTGTATTTCACTCGCAAGTATATTTATTTTAATTTTCCGTTTTTAAGTTTATTTTTCTCGACTACTTTGCTGTTTTGTACATATTTATTTTTGCTTCTTGTGGGAAATATGGGAAACGCGCTGAAAGCAATACTTCATGAGTGGTGTGGAAACTTGCATTCAATATCAGCTGTAGTGTTGAAAATATGCATATAAAAACCTTCTACTTTCACCCCCTCTAAGAAAAAAAAATGTCTACGCCAATGAAAAACATTGTGTAGGTCAGGGTTGCCGGTCGTTCAACTACACATACATATTGTACGAACTGTAGGGTACAGTAATATTTTATTTGAAACTGGTGCATTTTATATTGTATTTAGCGTTATATATTAGCTTGTACAGCTATATTTACTGGTAGTGGCTTATGAGAATCAGTATTCTACTTTATTTATGAGGTCTGCGTGAGCTGACCCCTCTTATGTCATGTATAGTCTGTAACATCGAAATATGAGAATTAAAAACCGGAGCAAAACCCTCATATATAACCCTCAAAATATTGTTCACACCATATACCTTTCGTCATATCATAAAATAATTGGATGGTGAATGTGATGCAGAGTAAGTATGTTTCACATTCAAATATTACGGATCCATTTTATACGTTCCTCGGCCGTGTCACATCATTGGCCTTCATTCGTATAGCCAGCTGTGCTAATACCATCGAACGTTTTGGGGTAAAGTGGAGTCAACAATGGTTCTTGAAATAGAAGGTATACAGTTATTCTTTAATTTAGTGTATTATTTTGATGGGTTTTGTGTTAAAATTGATTAGTTATAAGTATTTTATCAAAACATAACAACTTGTTGAATAAAAGCTTGCTGCAAGAAAAGTTATACTGCCCTGATCTCCCCTTGCGGCAATTGTGGGTATACTTTGAAAATTTTTTATGTCTCATATATCTGTTACAAACTATACATGTATTTTTAATATTTAGACAGTCGCCGACCCTGTGTTAAAAGTAATTAATTGTCTGATAAAACTAATCCTCCTTGGCAGATCTTATGCCATGTACAAGTATTTCTAAATATAATTGATTATTATAAAAAATTAATATTAAACATTCGAAATAGGAATAAAACTAGACGTTTTGTATAAATTCTTATTTGTTATACACGTTTAAGTAATAAAAACATGAATCACTTAATTACTTGAGAGCATTATACATTAAATATTTCTTTAAGAGTTATTTATTTTTCTTTGTGGTCCCCCCTCCCAATACTTTCTTCCTTTGTGAGATCATATGTCCATATAGCTGTGGAAATACTGGAAGTCAAGGTATTATTTTTTTATTTCAAGGTGGTATAAAACAGTACTTACGCGGTATGTATAATAGCATAATAACCCACATCAAATATTGATAGTTAAATATAAAATTGTACGTGTTAGGCATTCCCACAGAATACAGTTGTCCGTCCCCTACTTCCCGCTGGGCAGCATATAGACATAATAACTCTCCAGTTACTCCAAGAGGATAGAGACCATAAAAAAGTGAATACCTACAAAAACAAATCGATAGTTAATTATTTTATTTCATTAGATTTGTTACTTTTCTAATTTTGAATTCATAAAAAATTATTTTCTTTGCTGGTTGAATTATAAAATATTACAAAATGTATATTCAATGAATCCGATTCAATCACAAAGGTTAATAAAAATTGAATACAATAAAGGTTAAATTGTTGAATAATTATTGATGTCTATAAAGCAGCATATATAACATTTCTAAATCACCTAAAACTAGCATATAATCGCTCTCGAATACCTATGTAGCTGTATAATCCTATAATGTAAAAAAGTAATTCATTCTGTAGTCAGGGCAATTATTCAGTGTTAAAAGACTTAAAATAGGACATATTTACTCCATTCTCAAAAATCCAAGCCTAAATTTAATAGAATTGTGGATTTATCATTTTTAATTACAGCAATTACAGTACAACTTTGGTAATTCGGACACTCGCTAATTGGGACACCTTAGCTATTCGGACATGCACTACGCTAGGACACATTTTACCTCTGACTACTTCATTATAAATATGCAAGCAGCAATCATGTGTTGAATATAAACTAATAAAATATTGGACTTCACAAACCAAACAACTGATGTCTAACATGCGGTGATAGCAAATTGCTTACCATACCCTGGTTCCGAAATAGTGTGGAGTGACTCATACATAACATCCAACTGTGCAACTACAATATGTAACCATAACATGAACAATGACAGTTCATGTTATAGTTATACATTACAGTCACACAGCTAGATATTACGTATGAGTCACTCCACACTATTTAGGAACCAGGGTATAGAAGAGGGTGATATTTAGTGAGCTTACACACTTCACACTGCTGTGTGAATTTTTTCGTTTATCCGCCATGGTTCCATTTAAAAGACTACATAAAATATTAAGCTGTACGTCATGTGTATTTTATTACTGCTACATATACCTGTACAAAATATATACCCCTTCATTTGGACACTTTAGGTGTCCGAAATAATTAAAAACTTTAACTATCAGGATTACCTAAGTTGTACTGTACATAGTCAATAGCCTCATATAGTCGTATTTTGTGTATCAGTATTTATCAGCACAATTAGCTAACAGAAAAATTATTTTATCTGAATATCGTAATTATGTGTGAACACATCACACTGTAGATGGATGAAACTAATCCCGGAGGTACCTTGTGACAGATTTATAATGTGACCCATCACTTTGTTTATGTTTAGACTGGAAAGAAATATGTAAAATTGGTGGCTTGGGTTTTGGAGCTGTAAAATATAGGAACTTGCCCTTGTGATGGCATAGTGAGCAGTTGTCTTATTAATAACAAGTTTATGAATAAATTAGTTTTTCAAGGAAAGTTACGAATTTTCTTACATATGTATGTTTCATATATTTTATATTCTATTAGGCACTAGGTACACATGAAACAAAATATTTTGAAGTAAAACTGTAAGAAACAGTATTTTCTAAAAATGTAAAACATTATGCATGTGGTCCATAGTACCATGTGCTTATCTTACATCAATAATATATTATCCTTTATAGGTATTAGCATATTTGTAATATTCGTCGTTTCAAGGTCAAGGTCAAAACGGATATAATATATAATGGTTTCAAAATATAAATAAATGTCTGCACTTCTAATAGAATCTGTTAAAATAGAAAATTTTTCAGATAGTTTTTATAAAACAGGTGCCACAAAATTGTTAGGTATTTAGTCTTTCAAATATCATTTGAATTTTCAAAAATTAATAGGTTTATTATAACCTTGAAAAGAAATGAGAAACAAGTAGGTAAACATCAAACTAGTATGACAAGTAATATATATAATACCTAGTCTTACCTATCATCTATGCAAATTAATTACTTTATTATTACTTACATCAATTTAAACATTACGTTTATATATTACATCTGTTCATGAAGTAGCAAAGACAAGACAAAGTACAAAGTCTTTGGTAGCCACCTCATTTGCAATAAAATTATTTAAGAACCAATAATTCCAATCAACCAATTAGGTAATAACTTATAATAATGATATATAAATTGATGAATATTCAAAGTGTGCACTTTGTAGACTAAAACTGCTATTATCCGAAGGAACCAAAGTGTATAATATTGTCATTTACAGACAAAATGTGTTGGCTCAACGTTTTGACTTACTTGTCAACATTTACATAAGTAGATCTCATTGGCTTTTTTGGCCCAAGAATAATACATTCAGTAACACGAAGTTATTACAGAATTTTCAGTAGGTAGCATGATGTTATTATATTTATATATGTATAAGTATAAGTACCTATATCTGCTACCTAAATAAACTACAAATATTCAACTTTTCACTCACCTTAACCAAATCAGAAAGTAAGGCACAACACCCAGCAAAGACGAGGTGTAAGTGGCATATCTAATAATTTCAGTAACAGACCATGCCAACAGAGCACATGGAAGTCCTATAGAATCACGAGGTGCTAAAGTGGCCATCAACACTCCACATACAACTATGACCCTAGAAGCTACCTGAAAAGCTGTAAGAATGGGGTTGGAATTTACGATACCAGTTGCCGCATGTACTACCTCCAAAACTGCAGCATTTTGGAAAATAATTACCGTCCATTTTACTGTTTCATATAAGGGTTTACTTTGGGGTGTGAGGTAGAACGTTATAAGTTGGTATAATAAAAAGGACCATCTGAAAATAAGCAAATTTGATTGAAAATAATTCCTTCAATTCTGATTGAAAATTTAGTCTCAAATATCTATCTGATTTTAAAAATAAAGAAGCAAATAACATATATCTGCTTGATGAACATACAGATGCATTTTAAAACAATTATGTTAATGAAATTTAATAATCAAATAATATTGAGAGTGAAAAATTAATACTAAAAAAATAATTCCATTTATTTTGAATATCCTACCTAAAATATTATGCAAAAAATAGTAGGTATAACAACTAAACACTAACTTACCCTAAAGTTTGAATAGCATTATATGCAATTAAATAAAACCCTGTAGATTTACATTTACATCCCTTGTTCTTACCACTGCCACTTTCAGTTTTCCCAGCCATATTTGGGATATCAAAAATATGCCTGTAGGTACCCCGAGCCCGAGCACCACTTTACTACTTTACTTAACTTTACTAGCTTCCTGGCTTCACTCAGGGACTCAGGTGAATAAGTAATTCTGAATTCTGACTGATTATGCCTTAGTCAGCGTATACCCGTATACCTTGATAGGTGGATACGCTCAACGCTATAATATAATTTTCATTCTCCGTCATTATTTTATAAACAGTAAACAAGAAATAAGTCCAATAATGCTCCAAATGTCGCATTCGACCATAGACAAAGTTTGATTCGATGCAAGGATTATAGACTAAGAGGATTGCTTATCGGCCACGTGTTCTTAGACAAGATCTGACGTCAGCGGTTAAGTTCGGCCGGCATCCTTTTGCGCCAACGGTCGATTCCAAATTGATGCTTGGTCAGATAACACTTCTCTATGCACGATGTTAATGTACAAATGACACACTACACAAACGCCGGAAAATACACCGGTGGGGAAATGAACCTACGCCGTACGTACCCGCTGACGTCAAAAGCGTGGTGGGGGCCTATGAGATTTGTCTAACGTTGCGCTTATGGGGATAAGCAATCCTGTTTAGTCTATAATCGTTGGATTCGATGTACCCACGACCACAGCATGTTGTTTTATATGCTGTGCCACGACACAGAAGAGGAAGCTTTATGCACGTTACAAGATAGATGTACCGTGATGTCCGTGTTTGATTTGTGCCGTGATGTATCCACATCCTAAGATCAATTAAATTAGACATGTTGCCTCATAACTTACAATCCGACCGCGCGACGTCATCTTTGTATAAATATTGCTAATATAATTTATTATATTGTCCTATTAAGTCTCAAAATATAATCACCAAATCACCACAAAAAATCACCAAATAACTTGGAAAAACGCTGAGAAACTTGAAAATAAACTGTCAGGCGTCTGCCGCCAAAATACAAAGATGACATCACATTTCCCCCTGCCGGAACCCACCGCAAAAGTTACGGGCAACCTATCTAATTTAATCGATCTTGTCCACATCCCACATCCACTGATCTTATATTACCGTACAGTTATTATAACGATTATAGAGTTAGTCTTTGCAGATATTACAGTGTTCAGTGGACGTATCTAATTATCTATCTAATGTCGTATTCCCAATATTCGAATCACAAAACATCTATTCAAATATTTTCATTCGTGCAGATTGGTTATGCGCCCCCGCACCCATACATTTTCAAATAAATTGGGTAACATAATATGCTGTTGTACAATTGATTGATGGGTTTCAAAACTGATTGAAATCTTTTGTGCAACGGGAAAGGTAGCGCAACCTTTGTGTAGTGTATGTATGTGTTGTGTTTCGTTGCGCAATAGTTTTTAACTTAGTATCACTTGTGTGGCGGTGAGTCATATATATTTGGTTTTTACGAAAGATAAGAAATAAAATAAAGTAAGTGTAAAAGTGTACCTACCGTGAAATATTTATCCCATATTACCTTTGTCTATAAAAATAACTTATTCGTTTCAATGAGAAACCTATCTAAGTGAGAATAGTGACCACGCCACTAATCTGGGGTTAACATGGCGATTTAAATAGTTATCCCACTTGGCACATAATGTAGCTCATTCTCCCTCTACTTCTATCTCTGCTCAACGCGTGCAAACCACAAATAACCACGCAGGTGCAAAAGCAAGATTGATAGATTTGAGTAGATCTAAAGCCAACCATAGAGTAAATATATACATTCCTAAAGTACTCGTTTAAGGAACATTGAACATGCTGTATTTTAAACTTAACTCTACATTATTTTGTGCTTTCACAGAGCGCTAAACATTCTTACCGTGTCTTGTGTTTCTTATCTTGTGGACTAAAAAGTTATAGTCAAGTAATAGTTTATGTTGTAGATGTGCTGGAGATCTCTAGTCTTCATAGATGTTTTGTGGTCTTCATGGATATGGATACAAATTGTCAAAAATAGACAAAATAAATATAACCTAGTTATTTGTCGTTTTTCGCTTATGTTTCAAACGAAAAATGTCTTTATTTAGAAAACCTAGAAAGAACTTAGTACAAAGAAGAGTCTTTACTGAAAACGATGATGATGAAGACGAACAAATGAATGTGCAGGAAAGTGCACCCATTGAGAAGAAACTGAAAAAGAAAGACAAGTCCTCGAAACAGAATCAGACCTTGCTGAGTTTTGATGCTGACGAGGAAGGCGAGGTATTTCAGGTAAAAAAGTCATCTCACAGTAAGAAAGTTATGCGGATGTTCGAAAAGGAGAAGAGGAAAAAAGATGTGAAACCAGAAAAGGAGGAACCTAAACCTAAGGAAAAAACGGAGATTGTCACTGATGATTTAGTTTTGGTTGTAAATTCTAGTCATAAGAAGCCCCCTACGCCTCCTCCTCCCATACTTTCCGGTAGAGATGCTTTATGTGCAGGTAAAGTCAATATTTTTTAAATAAGGACTACAGAAACTAAATATTGCTAACTACATTAACTAATACCTCTATTTTCTTTAGGAAAAGATGACATATCATCAGAAGAAGATGAACCGGTTGTGCGTTTTTCAAAACCAGACAATTTTAAAAAGGTATTAGAATCAGGAGCTATTCCAGACGCTGCCATGATACATGCTGCAAGAAAACGAAGACAAAGAGCAAGAGAATTAGGAGATTTTATTCCAGTGGAAGAGGAAGAGCCAGAAGACAAGGGACGCTTGTTAAGGGAAGATGATAATGAAGGCAGTGATGAAGATAGGATAGACATGGACGTTAATCTAGCTCTGAGAGATTTAGAGCGTAGGAGAGAACAGTTTTTGGCAGCGCAAGAGTCGGATCATGAGGTGGACGAATGGGAGGATCAACAAATTAGGAAAGGAGTAACAGGTAAGTAGAATAAACTATGTACTAATGAATATATGATAAATAATTTAATTAGGTGCAGCTATGTCAATGGCCCAAGAAATGATGTATATACCAGAGGCTCCTTCACCTCCACGAATCTCTTCTCAAATTCCAGTAATAGACCCAGGGATTCCTAGAACACCTCAAATGATAGCTGAAAAATTACGAGAACATTACGAAAGTGTTTGTGCTTCTCGAGATCGGAATAAGGCTCAACTTCAGAAAACTAGTGAAGATATACAGGTAGTAACAGATGAACTAGAAGAATTAAGAGTTAAGGCTCCAGGTGCAGCTGAAAGATTTAGATTCTACCAAGAGCTAAGGGGTTACATCACCGACCTTGTGGAGTGCTTAGACGAGAAAGTAGGGGTTATCTCCAACTTAGAGCAACGTGCAATGGATTTAATGGCACGTAAGTCTGATTGGCTCATAGAAAGGAGAAGGCAAGATGTACGAGATCAGGCGGAAGAAGCCACAAATAAGGGAGGCATGTTGCGTAAAGGACCTGAAGACGAGGAAAAGCAAAGAAGGGCAGCTGAAAGGGAGGGACGGAGGACAAGAAGAAGGCGAGCTAGAGAGGCTCCAGGACAACCAAAACATGTAGAAGGTATACAGTTTTTTTAGTATTTATTTTTTTTACATTGGTAATTTTTCTACATATTGGTAATTTATCTACATAATATGTTGTTTTCAAAGGTATGTCCAGTGATGACGAAATATCTCAGCAAGATATTCTAAATTTTGACAAGGAACGGGAACAAATAGATGCTGAGCTTCAAGAAGTATTTGAAGATGTTGTTGAAGATTATTCCTCAACTGCGAGTATTTTAATAAAGTTTGAGCAGTGGAGATCCACCGATCTTACTGCATACACTGAGGCTTATGCAACATTTTGCCTGCCAAAAGTAGTGAGTCCTTTGGTAAGACTTAACTTAATATTCTGGGACCCGTTAAATGAAACGATGGAGTTGGAAAAACTGCCTTGGTACCGGACTTTAGCTTTGTATGGTTTACACGATGATGAGACTGAGGAAACACTTGCGAAGGATCCTGATATATCAATGCTACCTACAATTATAGAAAAAATAATTATACCCAAATTAACACAACTCGTTGATAGGTGCTGGGACCCTCTATCAAGTTCCCAGACTTTACGATTAGTGGGAATTGTGTCCAGATATATAAGAAGATTCCCATCATTAGGACCAGCAAGTAAATCATTACATAATTTATTCAGCGCGATATTACACAAAATGAAGACTGCATTAGAACATGACGTGTTCATTCCTATAACTCCTAAACTCGCAGAGAGCAAATCGCAATTTTTTCAAAGGCAGTTTGCGAGTGGTCTGAAACTCCTTAAAAACATTACAAGCTGGCAGGGAATTTTAAATGATAATACATTAAAAGAACTGGCTCTGACATCGTTGCTAAATAGATATTTACTAAGCGCGTTAAAATTCTGCTTGGTAACAGACGCTGTGCAGAAAGTTCGTTTAATTAGTATTATATTGCCTCGTATTTGGCTTCAGGGTAGTACACCAGAGTTTAAGATGTTCAGCACCACCGTTCTTAATTTGTATCAGCAGTTGGATAAGAATAATCCATTGCATTTAGAATCAATAGAAATTGTAAATACTATATTGAGAACATTAAGGTCTCAAAATTAATAATTTTTTTAATTTATATTATGTACATAAAGTAATCTATTAAAAAATGTATTTTGCATTCTTATTCAAATTCCTTAATCAAAAGAGATGTGGGTACTAGTCTTGTTTATGAAAAGAATAAACAAGTTCTTCATTTCATGCAGCAATATTTGCAACAATAGAAAATATCACAATAAGCGACTAATATTTTTAAAATATAAACCTACATAAAAAAACCGTAAGTCCGTCTGGTGGTCCACCCTCTAGCTTACCCGCGCCTCCGTCACAGCTTCTGTCCGGGCAATGGCGCCATGGTCATGCAGGCTGGCGAATAGATGTCGATTGATATTGATCTCGTCATCTCTGTTATATGGTTCTTGGAATTTTTTATTTTCAGCAATTTTATATTTTATGAGAAGAAAACTGAATTTTATACGTAATTTTACTAGCAGTTAATCAGAATCTGCTTCGCAATTTTCAGTATCAGAATGAAATCACACAACGCTAAAGCACAAGAAATTACTCAGGTACGCCTATGCTCTTTACATCAGAGAAGCACTGAAGCTCTGTGACTGAAGAAACTGACAGTTAACTGCGTCGTCTACTTTATCTTTCGTCTGAGGTCTATGGCGTATGGCGTTTTTGGTAGGTTCTAGCACAGTTTATAGCCAAGGAATTTTAGGTATAAACTTTGGTTCTAGCACAGTTTACCTCTAGCGATGATTTTTGTTCTAAGTATTGTTTTCTCTTGGGAGTGCTCTGGTTGTAATTTGTCTCTGGTAATAGATGTCGGTGGATGATATGTGCTTCCGACGATTATAGAATGTGCTTCTACGTTTTCCGTTTTGTTGATAAACATAACCTTAATATATCTATATTTGAAAAATATAAGGCTATGGATTATAGAAATAACGATTCAAGTCTAAAATGTCTATAATTAATTACTAAATAAATTCTGAAGATGACAAAACTTATTGGGGGAAAACCAGTTCGAACTCTAGTATTGTTAATATTTTCATTTCTGTTGGGCTGTATGATTACAATTAATCTAATTCCTATCGAAAAGACATGCAGAATTGAAGATACTGACAGGGAATATAATATAATGCAAAACTCTAAACTTAAGGACCCTGAATTGATAATTCTTATACTATCTGCACCAAACAACCTTGATCGAAGACAAACTATAAGAGAGACTTGGCTGAAACTTTATAATAAAAACCACGAGGAACATGATCATAATACATTTAAATTACTGCATTATTTTGTGATAGGTAGTTTAGAATTGACTGCTGATCAATTGTTACATATAAATTCTGAGCAATCAAAATATAGCGATATATTAATTCTTCCAATGTATGACAGCTATAAAACTCTTACAGAAAAAGTGAAGAAGAGTTTTGTTTGGTTAAATGATCAGTATGACTATGGTCTAGGTTTTAAATATGTACTTAAATGTGACGATGACAGCTTTGTAAATTTAAGGTCGCTGCCAACAGAAATAGATACTATAGAAAAGTTTTATCGTAAGCCCGTAATGAATGGAGCAAAATTAGAAGGGATGAGCGTTTATTTATCTGTAAACCTGCAAGTGAATGAACGATATTTAAAAGGTACTGAACTGCAGCTGTACTGGGGTTACTTTTCAGGCAGTGCAAGAATTAAGACTAAAGGAAAGTGGAAAGAAACCGATTGGATTGCTTCTGATAGATACATACCGTATGCCCTTGGCGGAGGGTATATTCTATCAAAGGGTTTGATAACATATATAGCAAAAAATTCCGATAGTTTAAGGTAAAAAAAACACATTATACTTACTCTGGGGATTATTATTTTATTTATAGGTCTTTTAATTCTGAAGATATTAGTGTTGGTTTTTGGCTGGCACCTGTAAATAATATCCTTCGTGTGCATGATATTAGATTCGACACCGAATGGATTTCAAGGGGTTGTAGCAATAGTCATCTGGTGATGCATAACATATCGCAAAAAGAAATGCGAAAGATGTATAATAATTATATTCAGTTCAAAGCCTTGTGTTCAGAAGAGGTTAATAAGAGAAGTTTTTATTTTTATAATTGGACTGTTTCCCCGAGTCAATGTTGTAAAGCTTTCGTTTAAAGCTCTGTTAGGATACAAAAACATTAAATTATAAAAGAAATATGGATTTTATTTACTGTACTGATACAACAGCATCGAAATTCCTTGCATGTACACAAATTATATAGCATATATATTATGGCTAATCAACCAGTAACGGCTGGCAATGGACAGCCGGGAAAATGTAAATGTTTCGGATTCACCGGCGAAAAACCGTTGGGTTGTGTTTATCCATTCAAATATTTAGTTCATCAGACATTTGCGATAAGTGGCAGAAGCCCAACCGGTAAAGGGTATGGCTTGCATATAGATGTGTCAAGTCGGTTGGAGTTCGATTCTACAGCCTCTACAATTGTTTTTATTTAATCACTTAAATAACGTTTACATGGTATAAGATAAGATCCCCATAATATTTTTAGACTGTTACGTTACGGGAATATTGTTACAAGGTCGCGGAGTATAAATATAGATAACAAAAATCCGGTAAATCCAAAACGAAGACATCACATCACTGATGATATCATTTACATTTTTCTGGCTGTCTATTGTCAGCCGTTACCAGTGTCAACTAGCCACACCTTTGTCATAAGTAAATAAGTAAAGTGGATTAAAGTATCTAGGGAGTATCTAAAAAAATTAGTAGATAATTTGATTTATATAGGAATTTTGTTGGAAATCTAGGGAAAAAAATATTTATGTTTTACGTAAGTAAGAAACATAAGATTTTAATTTAACAAAGAAATTAATGAAACAATAAATTTTTGGTAATTATATGTATTTTGTTCATATTTACATTTGGAATTAGTTTATATAAATTAAAAAAAAAGGAATTTGAGCACACTATACTAAACGTTGTATTTTAATTTTGCGTTTTTAATCTAAAAACAAGTTTGTGTTTGCTTGAGGCTAAGTGCTTTGCACATAAAATACTTCTTACCTACTTATAATAACAATATGAGCTATTATTATAAAAAACCAAAATTAGAACAAAAAGACAAAACGAACACACTGAATGGTAAATTGTTAAAACATTGGCAAGTCTAGCAACTATTACACTGCAGAATCAACCCGGGTACAAAAATTAGAATAGATGTGTTAGATTTCCTTTGCATTTAGCATAACACAGTAAGTATATGAATGATTTTTATCTAATTATACATTTATCATAAACAGAAAAAAAATATACCTCTATATTTATAATCCACTAGATTATAGTACTTTTATATACTTACAGAGGTTTGATTGTCTATGTTCTAGAATGCAAAATACTTAAATATCAATAACATGAGTCACCTATTCGAGTTACAATATTAACTTATACGTTCTGTGACTTTTCAAAAATATAAGTAAATAAATGCACAACTTTAATCCCGAGTTGCCTCTACACAAAATAAACTAATATTCAATTTACATGACAATAAATATAAAGGTAACAATGGAAAATTAAATAAGAAGAGTTGTATTGGCATTATCCCAATGTGATTTTTTTGCCTTTACCTTTCTCTTATCTGTATTTCTCGGTGGTGTATTTTCACACTGAATAACATTGGACTTCTTACCCTTTTCTTTAAATACAGGAATCTTACTAACTGCGAAATCTGATTTCCTTGGCTTATCGCTTACCTTCAACTTCTGCGCAGATTTCTTTTTCTCTGGTTCGTTCGAATTGCAACTTCTTAATGGCGATCGGTTTTTGTATTCTTTCAATTCCACTATTCGGGGGCATATTACAAAGTCCTGATCTTGGTATATTAAATTGGTGAGTTTTTTGTCCAATTCTTTGACATCAGCAGTGATATTTACTTCTGGAGGTGTTGCGGGGGCAGATTTTGTTTTTTTTATCATAACCGGCGAGATAACGGGTATTGATTTTACTTTAATATTTGTAGATGTGGGTGTAATGGGTGCAGATTTTGTTTCCTTCCGTATTTCTACTTCTGCATCACAAACTACTGTTACATTTTCCACAGTACCATCGTGAGAAGATACAGTTGGTAGTTCTATGTCTTTTCCGCCTAGGTCCTCATCAGCAATCATCTCATTTTCAGTCTCTAAAACTAAATTACTTTCTGGGGTTAAAACGTGTTCTTTGATGTCTACATCTATATTTATTTCTTCAACATTTTTGGTAATTACTTTTACATCTGCTTCTAAATATTCTATTTCATTTTCCTGTGCTCTTACAATCATTTGAGTTAATTTCGTATCAGCATGTTTACATTTTGTTTCAACTTCAACAATAGAGTCGGGTTCTTCATCATTCAATTCGATTTTCTTAAGTGCCTGAAGTGGTGTACGAATAAAGTCACTTGTGGGTGAACGAGGGTCAAGGTTTTCTTTCCCCATCACACTAATATATTTCTGAGCTGAACAATTCTCATTTAATAAGTTTTCCTTAATCTTACACTTTTCAAATATCACAGCATCCAAGTCTGTTTCTGTAAAATCTATATTAGTTTCAAGTAGTCCAACAAATGATCTACGTTTATGTACATCAGTTTTTGATCGGATAGGACTACTTTCTAGTAATTTTGGAGGAACAATATTTGAGGATATTTTTTCTAATAATGCCTTATCAGATGTAGGTACAGATTTTACGATGACAGCCGAGGCTTTTGCTTTGTCCAGGTTTTTGTTGTGGATCTTCTTCGGTATATCTGCTTCAACTTCAACGTTAATGACAATTGGAGTTCTTTGGAATTCAGTTGTAGGGGACCTAGGGTCAAATCCCAGTAAAATTGTTTTATTTCTGACAGGTGTTTCCTCATTTACTATATGCACATTATTTACATTCAGCACTTCAAGCGACTCAGATGTTGCTGGTAGCTAGAAAAACATGATTTAGGTAAAACTTGAACATTAAAAATGTATCTAAATATTAATTACCTGCAAAGGGGTACGAGCAATATGTGTACTAGGAGACCTTGGGTCTAACTCCTGAAGTTTTTTAATTTTCGATGTCAAAATAGGAGTAGAAGGTAGGCTTCCTTCTTGGAACGTCTGTTCTGTATATTGTATGCCAACTTTGCTTCCAGCAGATCCCATTTTTTCTCTTAGAGATGTAGGTATGTCACAAATTTGTAATTTTAACTCATAGAATAATTAATTATGGATTTAAGACCTTTAACCGAAATTTAAATCCCTGACACCAGCAACAACACAAAACCGTTGAACGAAGAGACGAGCATTTAAAAATCATTCAAAATAACACTGTGACAAACTTTAAGGAAATAAATATCAGCGTAGTAAATATATCTAGAATGCAGTCGCGTTCCGAAACTCGAATTACCGTTCAAAAGAGCATGTTATGTGTGTCTCTGTCTCTCTTGAAAGAGTGAACGCGTAAACCGTACAGTCCCCGTCATCTATGATCAACGATTATAGACTAAACAGGATTGCTTATCCCCATAAGCGCAACGTTAGACAAATCTCGTAGGCCCCCACCACGCTTTTGACGTCAGCGGATACGTATGGCGTAGGTTCATTGCCCCACCGGTGTATTTCCCGGCGTTTGTGTAGTGTGCCATTTGTGCATTAACATCGTGTCTAGAGAAGCCTAGCATCAATTTGGAATCAACCGTTGGCGCAAAAAGATGCCGGCCGAACTTAACCGCTGACGTCAGATCTTGTCTAACAACACGTTGCCGATAAGCAATCCTGTTAGTCTACAATCCTTGATCTATGATGGCCTATTTGTTCACACACACATAATATCATTTTTATTTTGTGAAAAGAAGAATATTTGCATGCAAACGTGTTCAAAATAAGTCAGGCTTAAACGTTATCCAGGATTGACACGAACGGTGCACTCGGCCATGTTATTGGGAAACCAACTAGTTTCTGTGTTCCCTGGACAGACCTTGCCATGCACGTCGACCCCGTGACAAAAATAACTTTATCAAAATTGGTCCTTCTTAGCAGACCTTATGCCATGTAAAAAAATCTTATGCACTCGTGATTCGTTTCCGTATATATATAACATATACATGATACAGACAATGGTATGTCAGGTTGTCGAACCAAAATTCGTCAGTCGTGCGCATGCAGCATGCATCTCACATGACGTATTTCTCGCCTACATGACTACGCGAGGTGAAATTTTTAACTATATTCGAAACACTAAAAGGAAGTAACCTCAAATACTTTCGCTTCTCAAAGATTGAATGGCTGTCATCACAACGGGTGACTCTGTGCAAAAGAGTGGATAAAATAAATTTAAAGAATGGTATGTAGGTAGATAATAGTAGATATTTTATATTTATGTGATACGTCTGATGTGGTAATTTAAAATTCAGGTATAGTGTTTAAAATGCATTATTTTGTTCTTCGTTCGCACTTCTTTCGCTACAAAAACGCAGTGCATTCATAATTTGATTTCTCGAAAACCATAAGTTTTAGCGTGCTGATTTTTTTACATGGCATAAGGTCTGCTAAGAAGGACCAATTTTGATAAAGTTATTTTTGTCACGGGGTCGACGTGCATGGCAAGGTCTGTCCAGGGAACACAGAAACTAGTTGGTTTCCCAATAACATTCTTAGATGTGATGTTACGTGACAGTATATAATTGATATTATTTTTATATAAATTGTCACAGGATTGACCGACTGATATTATTGTCTACCTAAACAATTATAAAACCCAATGTCGTCTAACCAAAGAAGGTAATTTTCTTTGGTCTAACATCACGAATAGACTTTACATACCACCGCTAGGCCCGCATAGTTGGCAGCCTGTTGTTGTGAGCGGCTCGTCTTTTTGCTGTTATATGACATATAGGCCTCCCACACAAGAAGGGTAAAATTACCCCAAGGATTATAGACTTACAGGATTGCTTATCGGCCACGTGTTGTTAGACAAGATCTGACGTCAGCGGTTAAGTTCGGCCGTAATCCTTTTGCGCCAACGGTCGATTCCAAATAGATGCTTGGTCAGATAACACTTCTCTAGGCACGATATTAATGTACAAATGACACACTACACAAAATAGTAAATACACAGGTGGGGCAATGAACCTACGGCGTACGTATCCGCTGACGTCAAAAGCGTGGTGGGGGCCTACGAGTTTGTCTAACGTTGCGCTTATGGGGATATGCAATCCTGTTTAGTCTATAATCGTTGAAATTACCCTTCTTGCCTCCCACAGACCGCACCACCACAGATGAATTTACCCTGTGACCACTGACCATATAGAAAATTAGCTTCCATCTGTGCCTGTGTACTTGATTTGTGCCTTCCATCTCATCTATCTTCCTTAATTATTTACATTATTTCTGGAATTTTTGTGGTTATTTGATACTTGGTTCTATGTTCTAAGGTTGCCTCTGGAATATATATTTTCTATGGCTCATACCCAGAGATATAGATATGGCTATATACCAAACTGCGACACTATTAGTAAATATTTTCTATGCTGCGGCACTCTCATAACTATTTCTTTGTCTATGCTAATAACTATAACACAGAAGAGAGACAGCTATCTGTGCTATAATTACCATCATAAATAATAACTAATATCTCTGCTAATATTACAAACAACCTGCACATAGTAGTGATATTAGAATATTAGTACCCATTAGTTTAAGACATATATATTTTTTTAAAACAGGATTTACGTAGATAATTAATTTCCCTAATTTCGAAAGCATATCTAATAGCAGTATTAACTAGTCTATTTTTATGATTGATTATCCCACGTATTCAATCGCTCACACATGAAGTTTAGAATTTAGAAAGTGCGTTGATTACATTTCATTTTACATTACAGACTTCTTTAATTTGAACCACGGCTGCCGCATTAACCGCAAACATTATACCGTATGTTTAAAAATGGTGCGACGTCTTGCCACGTTCGTGTTATGTTTCCAAACATGTTTTATTATCTTGGTATTTTTAATATCAAATTTCGCGGCGCAACCCTCTACTGTGCCATGGTATGAGAATCTTCCAGCTGTTGCCATGGATTATAAAGTGCATATAGATCCAGGAAAAGAAGATTGTTATTTCCAATATGTGAATCCAGGAGCAACTTTTTATGTTAGTTTTCAAGTTGTTCGGGGTGGAGATGGAATGGCTGGTTTTGCTGTTCGTCATCCTTCAGGTCAAATTGTCCACCCCTATCAGTGGAAAGCAAATAGTGAATATCAGGATCAAACGTCTTCAGGTGGTTATTATTCAGTATGTATCGACAATCAATTTTCCCGATTTGCTGCTAAGTTAGTGAACATATATATCACAGTTGTTCGTTATGATATGTGGGACAAATATACTAAAGAAATTGATGAACTTAATATGAACATGGAAAACTTTACAACAGCTATTGTAGACGTCGAGAGAAATATAAACGAAATGCTGCAGTATCAACATCATTCAAGAGGTAGAGAGGCGTGGGATTTGAACTTATTGGAGGACAACAATTCATATGTTGTACGGTGGTCTATAATACAAATTTTTGTAATAGCTGCTACAACAGCTGTTCAAGTGTATTTTGTTCGGAAATTATTTGATGTTAAAAGTGGGGGGTATGGCAGATCTCGTATCTAATTTACAAGTATTTTATGTTTAAAAGTTATGGCAAAAATGTCTTATGTACCAATTAGGTTAAAAAAATTGGGGTTAGAATTTATTGAAATAATGGTCTTTAACTAAATATTTAAAATTATATTTCTATTGTACATGATACCAATGATAATACACCTTATAAATGGTCCATCATAGTGGTAAAAAATACCCCTCTGAATTTATTCTAAAACAGTTACAAGTGTAAGTTTAAACAATATATCAGGGGCGGGTGGAAATTGCTCTCTTTATTCCTGGCATGTATACTATCGTCCAAGATAATAACTAAGTCACTTTTAGTAATTTCAGGAATACATATAAGCAAGATGGTTCTTGGCCATCTCGTGTGTATTCTCATTGACAGTAGTGTTTTTTATCGATATTGACTAGTTTAGTTAGCCTTATTCAAGGCTAACAGTGATTGCAGCCCATTGTCATTTTATAAGAAAAAGAACGTAGCTAGATCTGATATATGTATGTGTAATTTGATATAAGTACGTTAACCAGTGCAATAAATTTCAATTTATCTGATTTAGTTACGCAAGTCTGAGAGGAGAACTAACTACATAATATATGTATTAATATTTTTATATACCTATATATTGTCATTTTATTTATACATAAAGCAACGAACTTTATTTTTAGTATAAAACATACTCTTATTGATGTGTATGCAATAATCTATATTTGAGGCTGTTTGTGTTTACATGTTCCATAACTGTCGTTGATCCTTCATGTAAGATTTTTTGATAATTTTATATCTAAGTTTTTTTAATAGAATCTCTTGTTCATAGGGGGTGGAAGGTTTAATAAGGGAAAATTAATATGCATTTATATTATAGAAATTTATACATACAATTTGAATATTGTGATTAATGTATTTTACATTATTTTGTAAAAATGTATATGTATATATTTTTGAAGTAAAAAGACTTGATAAGTGTTTTTTTTTGTGTCATCTTATTTTAGCAAGAATGATAATGATAATGTAAATATGTTAATTAATAAATTAATTAAGTTAATTCAAAATAGCACCAGCAAATATAATACAAATAAGAAATTTGAACATTATAAGACACAAAGTAACTAATGAGTTGTTGCAGGGCTATATTCCAGGTGCCTAGTAGATTGATTTACCCTGCATAAAAATATCTAGTCTTATGTACAAAAACCTACTTTTGCTCTCAATTTTTCCTATACACACAAAAATTTGTTTACACTTATTATTTAGAATAAGATCAATATATGAACAATCTTAAAAACCTGATTAATTTCTCAAACTAATTTAGATTTTATTATACCAGGAATATTACAACAAGAAATATAATTAATGAATAATTCCGCATTAATCATCGTCAGATTCTTCCATTTTTACTTCACTTTCAGTTGATTCTTGCTTATAATGCCTGTATTCCGGTTTCAGCTCCCACATGTTTTTGTGAGGATTCTTTAAATTGTAATTACACACTTCCTTCAAAATTTCTTTAAGATATGTTATTGGCTGTTTTGTAATTTTTACAAGATCCTTAATATTGTAGTACTGATGTTTCTCGAATGCCGCAAAGAGCATTTCAAGAACGGAATCTTTATCATCACGAGCTTTTTTGCCTTCGGCTTTCTTTCGTTCCATGTATTCAATCTAAAATAAGTTTGTAGAACATTTCATATGGAAATAATGACATGTTTAGTAATACTTACATTATTCTTATGGTCCGAAACAGGTTTATAAGACTGTACCACTCTTTCAAGTTGCTTAACTTGCCTAGTTGGAAGAGAAGCCTTTCGTATAGATTCCAATTTTAATTTCATATAACAGGTATCGGCGTAAGGCCTACATTCCAATTTCTGTACGATTTTACCTTCCATGTATAGTTTTTCTGTTTCTGGCACCACAGCATCCACATTAGTGGCTGGAAAGTCACAGGAAAATTAAAATAACATAGGTTTAAATTGGGAACTTGACTCACGAATAACATGTGAGAATACTCCTAATGTCTGTTGCGTTACTGTAGATACATCTAACCTATGATCCTTTGGTATGCTTTCTTGCCCCGATTCATTCAAGTTCAATATAGCAGTAGAAAGAGTAAGCGCAACCTGAGCTTTCTGACCGTGAGGTCTACAAAAATATTACAAATAAATCACCTCTTCACAATCACCTTTTCAATAATAATCCAAATTTATTATAATACTCACTTCGTAATTTTTAGTTTACCTACTTCCATATCACTAGGAGCTTTCTCCCATCTTTCAGCAACATATTTCGGCACTTTTACTAACCATACACCTCGGTTAGCGTTGGATAAATCCAAGTCGCGATCAATATGGGAATCTTTCGACATTTCCTTGGTTAATAGCAATTAATTAATAGTTCATTGGTTAATATACACAATCTAAAATTATTAGAACATATATTTGCAGTCAAACTTGATACTTTTGTTATGCGAAACTGACACTTGGACGGATCTCTGACGTACTTGGAGCAGAGACAACCTTGGAGCGACACTGACACACAAATTGCAGGTTATGTTTATTTTTGTAAATGACAGTAAGTCGTAAGCGCAGACCTCATGAGAGGTAGAGGGAAGAAGAAATGTCACTGATAAACAAGGAATCTTCAATAAATTTAGATGTACCTACGTGTGTATACCTCTTGAGTTGATAGATGGCGTGGCAGATAATATAAATAAATATGAAAATATGAGTGGTTTGTTCTTGAAATGCTTTTTTTAAAATAATTTATAAGTCATGTTTGACTACCTGGTGATTTTAATTAGATAACTCATATCGTATTGAAAAACTGTAAAGAATATTTTCGCATTTTAGCATTTTCTTCTACGTTAATAATACAATAGGTATCTAGTTATTATGTACCTATACCTACCTATAGTTATTATGTAATTATGAGCTATGGAGTAACGTTTGCCCAGCCCTTATACCTACCTAATTATAGTTAGAACTTTGCTTCAAGGAAGAAAAAGTTGCTTCATAATCTCAACACCGTAATATTTTTAAATGTCCTTTTTATTAAATGAAAATAGAAGAATAGGTATATTTGTATTATTTTTGCTATTTTTATACTGAAAATGTTTATACTGTTTAATACAATAAAAAAATGTTTTTTTGTTATTATTGAATTCTTTCATAATATTATTTTATTTTAACAACGTACAGTTTTGTAAAATTGCTTGTAATGCTTATCCTTTCAAGAACTGACCCCCTTCAGTACCAAAACTCAAATGTTTTTTTATGGGAGGCATAGCGTGACGCTAGATCAATAGTAAACAAAAACTACGAATGTTTAATTTCTACCATGAAAAACATTGATGTTTCATATAACCCCAAAGTGCGGGTAATATGAAACACCCAATTTTTTTCCTGAAGTACACTGCCTGAAACAAAATTACAAATGTGAATCTGATGCATTTGGAAAACCTCTAACTGGACATATTATTTTTTTTAAATTTCAAAGCAATATTAAAAAAATTACCGCATTTATTTAAAAAATAATATATAATATAATTATAATATTATTTATAATTATTAATAATTTTATAAATTAATATAATTATAATATATATATAATTATGTTCTATGACCATAGCATAATTTCTTATGCTGTGTCTATACTTTGTAGTAAATAACTGAAATGAGACGCTCCAAAAATCCTTACAGATTTTGGCAAAAAAAAATTATATTGCACCTGAATTAAAGTTATGTCGGAAACGTTTATATTGAAGACATTGGGGCATCACATTTTTACATTTGAAATTGCCTTGATAATTCACTTCTTGATATCTGTTCATCTTCGTGTTGGGTTCGTATACCTATAAAGTATATATATTCACTTTTGGATCACATTGGAAGATATTCCGAATATTGGGGACTTTTACTACCTACCAAAAAATATAATATGTATTCCTCAAATGCGCAAGTAGATAATCACGGTTCTCACGCAAAAATGCTAATGTAAAAAAGCACACTCAAGGCCCCAAGGTAGCTACGCATTGAAAAACTTCAAACCCCTATAAACACTAAACACTTGCGAATTTCTGTCGCATGTGAACACAATACGTCCATTTTCTAAACGTTATTTTATATCATAGAAAAATACAAAAAGGGACGTGACCCTCCGGCTTCCCTAAAAACGCATAAAAAGGGAAATCAAAATGGGACGTGCCGTAAGCGTGTACGACTCACGATCGCATAGTATATTAGGTATAGGGGACGTAAAAATGTAGATTTAAAAAAAATGGGGTCCATTTTATATATTTTAGAATAATTTATATAAGGGTGACGGGTCACAAGGGAATATTATTGTGTTGACTGTGGGATACACGTCGAAGTATTTTTAGCTAAGAGCATCTGTTACATTAAACATTACCTAATTTTTAAAAGGCTATGAGTAGGTATGATGTTTTATGATGTTTTAACAAGTGAGTGTTTTTTTAGCAAGGGAGATTTTTTATAGATTTTTATTGTTGTACAACAGGTTCATAATTTTCTAGGATACAAACAGTATAAAAAACTACACTTTTAGCGTTTATCTTTTATCAAAGCTACCACTGAATTATAATCCAAAACCGAGACAAGACATCATTAAATTCACTTACCTATAGGCTGCAGCTTCATTTTCAGAATAAGTTATTCTATGATAAAAATAACCAGAATACTTATTCAATATTTTTTGGACGTACTTACGTATTAAGTATATAGTTATTATTTATAATTCCTAAGTGCTTACGAACTTTGTTGAACAGGACCGTAGAACAAATATGAACAAAATAGAAGGAATGTGAGAAGGAATATGTATTAACATTAACAATAATCACAACAGCTAACATAAACATAAACTCAGACAGGTAGGTGCTTACAAATAAAAATTCTATGTAATAAACTAAAGGACCAATTTTTGGGCCTTTTTGGTCGTAAATTCATTTTCTGATTCGCGATATCAATATTCTGAAATGTCAAGATGGTAGCCAAATTTGTCAGGCGTTCTTGAGGCATCGATGATCTTAGGTTGTTTTTAATTAATTTCAATTTCCCTCGCCGGACGCTACCGAAACTAGCAAAGTTAAAAATATAAAATTGCTTTCCTTATATAGGTACCAAAAATTGGAGTCTATTCAAATGGTGTAGAATAGCGTCATTCTAGCTACGTGGTTTTCTTAATCTTCAGGTATTTTTCGAAAATGGTAAAAGAAATTAAATAAAGAATCACATTATTTTAATAGGTGAAACCGTTCATCGATTGATGATTGATCATGCATGGTGCCTAAGATTGGTAAGAAAAAATTTTGATAGGTTACTTTAAATTGTTCTTTTGCTTCAATAACAAGCTCATCATGAGTTTCGTAATCAAAAAGGCGAAGGTTCTTCCTTTTTGTGGGTTTAAAAAATTGAGGTATGTACCTATAACATGCAGCTCATTAGGTATCGTATCGTATTGCATCGGTATCATATTGCGCATGTGCAGAAGCGATACGAAGGGCGCGATAGCGTACGTACAACGTATCATGACGGCCCTCTCGCGGTATCTCTATCGATATCCGTTTCCCGCCCGTATCAAACACAACCCCCAACCCAATCAATCTTTTCCAAAACTGGTACCTATAAGTCTGATGAGCATTCTGCCAGAGTGCTCATCAGACTTATAGGTACCAGTTTTAGCATTCTGCAACCCTATCTTTAAGTACTTACCCTTCTATGGTATGATGTAGGGAGGATTAGGGGATTGTCGCCACTTGCCACCAGAAAAAAAGGTACACAAAACGAAATATTAGACTGAATCAGCAAAATAGGCACACTGAAGCTGCTAAAGCGCTATCCAACAAAACATTGTAACAAGTATAAAAATGCGGGGTATCTGGCCCAAAAATTTCTTAGGTTATGACATGCGTTTGCGTCTCAGATAAAAAATCTAGAAAATAAACTCTAACAAGTGAGAAAACGTCCGCAAAATGAGATAGAATGATTGTTTATTATCCCACAACATGTTATCGGTCGATTCCATCCCAACATCCGAAAATTTACTGGGTTTTGTTTACAAACACTGCGTCCCCCTTCCACAAATTCCTCTTTTATTCAATGTATATTTTGATAAAAAACGCGATCTACGACCCCAAAAAAATTCAGACACCCATTTTTTTGTTGGTTCTGACTATAAATGGCGAAAATATCCGCCAACTTTGAACCGTCATTTTAAATAGGTATATATTTTGGTAAGAAAATCGTGATCTGTGGCACCAAAAATTTTCCGAGACCCCGATTTTGACCATAAATAAAAAGCAAAAATACCATCCTTAAGCCGCTATATTGAATATTTATTTTGACAAAAAATTTGAGATCAGCCCACAAACCCCAAAATTACCGAGACCTCAATTTTGAGTTGATTCAGACCATAAACGGCAAAGAATGTCGGCTGTCTTGAAGTCGCCATCTAAATTCATTTGATTTTGAAAAAAAAACTTGATATATGTTATCCTTATACCCTAAAAGCGTTGCTAAATGTAGGTACTGTATACGTAGGTACTGCATAAATTTCAAAACTGTCTTCACTGACCACTATAATAGTGACCGTGTCTCTTCCTTTTAGCACTTTTGGTTATTATCAGAGATCATAACATTTGAAATTTATTTACCAACATTACAGCGGAAAGGTGTGTACACGAGGGCAGAGAAAACTCGGTAGCGTCGCAGGCGAAATTTTTGTAGAAATTTCAAGGCCTTTGGGTTTTAAAACACCCCAAAGTGTCCGTCCCTGAGCCTTGTTTGGGGCATCGGTATATTAAAAATATCACTGGCAGTTCGAGCCTGACTGACATTGGAAAAACCGAGAAACCCTTCCATAACTTCGTGCCTTTAGAATTTCAGTCAAACGTAGTTGAATTTGTCAAACGCTGTCATGGGGCTTGTGATCCTGGCGTGGGCCCCGGTTGCCCTGCCCTAGTTACGACACTGCCAACAAAGAACTGAAAATTAACAATGATATGAAGATATTTGTTGTAAAATGTTCTAAAATTGTAATTAAATTAAATTCGCAAATTCAAAATGACCTCGTCTTTATTTCCTGTTCAAAATATCATTTTATTTTTATGATTTCCATTTTCACATTAATTAAATGACTTTAAAATATGACCAAACATTTTAATAAAATGGGTTTTAATAAAATTGAGGAGAAGTATTTTCCTTTTGATCGGAAAAAACTAACTAAACTGGAAGAGTCCTTTTTTCAGCAAAGAGTATGCCTAACAGCAAAAAGTATAACACGCGTTGATATTCCTTCAATCAATGCTTTATTAACGGTTATTAGGTATAAATAATATATGTATCAACGTGGGTACTTATAGGTACCTACGACAAAAGGTACTCAACCATATTACTTTTTAACTTTTTCCAAAGCGGCCACATCTATAATAAGGCATAAACGTAATGGTCAACGCGGATATAGCCAGGCAGGTGATGGACTCGCCTTAGGGCTACTTAGGGTTAGCTACCAATGCTACCATTCTTATTTATAAAAGGACCACATGTGACTTACTTGACCGGTAAAAAAAACGGATTTTTGGTTGTCTGACATTAAAAGTGAATAGGCATATTTAGTAATAGGTACTCCCAAGACGCTATATATACCTACCTACTTGACACTAACTAATATTAACTTCTTGTATCACATTATGATTAAATTGAAAGACTAGAAGAGGTATCATAATAAATGGCGCAGATATTTTAATTATTTTAGCAATATACACGGTGTTTCTAAATTAATGCGAATGATTTCAAGAGGTGAATGTTCAGCAAAAATTAAGGAGGTCATTCATATAATTTTTTTTTCCAAAACCTCCAAGTTTCCAAGTTACAGTCCTCTAAAGTTGTGGTAAAAAAATGTTTTTATTTAGTTTCTCCATTATTGACGAATTTAGAGGAATTAAATTAGGCCGACAACTTTCACTAATAAAATTACAGTTTGTGACAGTTTTTGTAACCCTGAAATATTCACACAAGGGGGTAATAAAACCAACCCCCATAATATTTTTCATTTTTAACGTGTCGACATTTCTTTATTTTAAAAATTTATTTTATGTGCAAAGACAATCTGAACTTTGTCTCTTGACAAGAGTTGTCTCTTGAAAACTCTCTTGAGTTTTCTACAAAAAAATGTTTGCTCATAAAAAATTAAAGATCTTAACATCCCCTTTCAAATAAATTCACTGAGGGTTATTATTGGGTGAAACAGTTAAGTAAGTTGTTGTCAAAGTCATTATCTATGGCTGTTGTCATAGTCATTATCTATGTTGTCAAAGTCATTATAATTATCTAAGTTTTTCCATTGTCCTGGACGATACATTAAAAAAAGTGCACCTACTGTTAAATTTGTATTGAATCAAAAACAAAGACATTATATACGTGCATACAGTTCAAAATATTGATACACAATATATAAAAATATTAAGGATTTTTGATAATAATTTCATAGTTTTTAATAAACGGCACAGAAATGAAATACTGGTTACCTACCGCTAATATATTATATTGTTAGGCCGAGCTCTATGCTCTATCATCAGTCATCCTCAAAAAACTGTCCAGCTAATGCCCTTACCTTACTACCAGCAACAACAAAACATTGCTTGATATTTCGCAATGCTCTCTTTAAAAACACTTAAGAGTATTCTGAAAGGCACATTCAAGAAAGTATTTTTTTCGGGTCCTCGAAGTATGACTTGCACGAACGTGTATAAAAAGAATATTTGACAAACGTAGCGAAAATCGATCATCCCTGCCAAAGTATATGAAATATGCGGGTTTGAAGGCTTTTAAATATTGGGGGTGGTAATATATTTCTGTAATTCATCTAAGGGCATCTGATGGTTACGCTGCAAAATTGATAAAAAAGAAAGGTGACGGTTGACAGTTTAGATGCATCGATCTAGGACAGTTGAAAATATTAAAGGCTATTTTAACATTGTTAAACCGAAGTTCACTATCGTCAGGGTTGTGGGCATACCTTCCATACTTCGTTCACTTCGTTGATTATTTGTAAAAAACTGATTCTGATTCTATTCAGATTAAGTATCATGCAACTCAAAATAAAAAAAAAAGTTGTATAAACTTAGGTTCGATTTTTAATTCAAAAAATTAGGTACTGAAAATGGTCAAATTATGGAAAATGGAAATTGGTAAGACAACTACCCTATATTTGTGTCTTATAGAATAAGTTTTTTGTTCACCAAAATAGGTGGATCGTTGTTTTTTAATAAATTTTAGACACATGATATAGCTGTTTCACCGTAGTTATTATAACTTAACATAGATGGCTTTGAAACAAAATGTCATAAGTAATTATTCATTAAACCATTGACACTTTGACCAGTTTAAATTCAATATTTCTGTTGTTGAAGATATTTTGAGGTTTTTACAGATAAGATTACAGAATGAAAAACGAATAGAAATAAATATACATTCGGTGCATTTGCGTAGAACTTTGTGAAAAGCTATCCTAAATTGAAATACTTATATTACCTGATTCAGCAGTGTAATATGGAGGAAAACAAAAATGAGTTAATGAGTTATTCAGCGTATTATATACAAAGAAAGCTACCTACTGATTTACAGAAAGTTTCAACCAAGTTTTCACGATTAGGCCAGTCAAATAATACAGTAGAAATCGCTAAAATCGCAAACTAACGGCTACTTCTGATTTTTTAATATGTTATTAGTTAGGACCACTACCAGTAGCGTATATCCAAATCTTCAGCTTCGGAAGACATGTGTGTTAACTTCGTAGCACTCGAAAAACCTCGACATTTTCGCACCTTTTTCGGTATTTTCACTATATCTTCTAAGCGATTGTTCATAAAACATGTTATTACCTTACTAAAGTAGATTCAATTCAATAGATTTGCTACAATTTGAAACTGGAACTATACGAATTATAGTTACCAAGATACAGCCCTCCAAAAATTGGCAATTTTTTCAAAAATGTGAAATTTTAAGATTTGGTCAACTTTTATCCCCGAAAACGGAGAAAATTTTACGGGTAGGTAAAGTCATAAAGAGAAGATGTTGTAACGAATGTAATTAGCTTTAATTTAAGCACAGAACGCGGCGTCCGTATGACTGATAGTTTCCTCACAATGCTTAAAAATCCAAAATATGTCCAAGTATAACGTACTTACATTTTAATGTCCTCACGCACTGCAATTTAACTTTATTTCATCTACAAATTTTACTTTAATGCGAAAAAGCATTTAATTTTTCAATGCAATAATTATAGTTCCCGTTTTACAGATACCCACGTTGGGCGTCATTTAAAATATGTAAAAAATGTGTATGCAATGTTCTGTATTAACAAGCCTATTAAATTAGATTAAAGATTTTCAAACACATTTGAATTATTTACACGGCCGACTAAAAAGACTGGCCAGCACCGAGTCATGCGATTAGAGTATATATATGATTATACTATAGTATACTATATGATTTTGTATATAT
This sequence comes from Tetropium fuscum, assembly GCA_964058915.1. Lineage (NCBI taxonomy): Eukaryota > Metazoa > Arthropoda > Insecta > Coleoptera > Cerambycidae > Tetropium > Tetropium fuscum. Next base: position 103,580 of record CAXKVY010001815.1, read on the forward strand.
ATGGAATATATAATTTATACACTTAGTTTTGTGGGAATATTAATTGTCTTCAAAAAATAACGCTAAGTAAGTAAAAATAAACATGTTATAATTATAATAACTTTACATCATTAAATAGATTATTCTGGCTGACTGATTACACAGGCCGATCACAGACCTCCCTTGGTCACGTGGTACATCTAGCGCCCCGGCCAGTATTTTTAGTCGGCCTTGAAATATTTAGGTAAGGATCACAATTACACATGAAATAAAATGTTGTTTCACACCCTCAATGATTTTTTATAGTTATATCATATAACACGAAAAATAAAATTCTGAAAGCAAAATGGAAAATATGGTCAATAATTCGACAGAAAAATTCCAATCATTAATTTCATTCAGAGTACCCTGGAGAATGAGAATTTCCTGAATTTTTTTCGGTTGCCAACAAACTTACGATTGGTTTAAAATGTGACGTGTACTGCATTCATAATACCATTTTACTAAACCAGTTCTTTCTTTTAGATCCGTTTAAATAAAGTTCACGTGTTTTATTTTGAGACCAATAATACTCTACTACGTGGATTTTGTTTGTTACACTTGAAGCAATAGTTGTCACGGCTATTCTTTTGCTTTTCATAGATATACAGTAAAATCCAATTATTGAAGCAACTAGATTTCATTTACTTTTTGCAAGTAGCTTAATTTATTAAAAATGTATTAATTTAAAGTACTTATACTACATACTTTCTGATAATCCATGATAATATAAAACTAGTTCCAAATTAATAACGTGCCAACGCCAACTGTACCTAACCCACGTTGTCAGACTCCATTTTCTCTCACATATGGGCATACTTTGAATACTATTTAAAAAGGGAACCTAAAAATAGGAAATGGGACGTGCCGTAAGCGTGCCCATAGTTCATTTTTACGGAGGGGACGCAAAAATGCTGATTTCACGTAAAAAAAAACTAGGGTGAGTTTAATCCCGCACTGTAATTTATTAGACAGGGGAAACGTGTACGCAATAGGGGAGATTTTTTTATGCAGGGGCTTGTCTACAGCTATGTATAAAATGTGTATGGTGTAGGCATGTTTTTTAAATTATCTGGCGATTTTTTAGGCAAGTGGGTAATTGAGGTTTAAAGCAGGTGAGTCTTTTTTAGGGGAGTTTTTTTTGTAGGGAACAGGTTGGGGTTTTTTATGATATTTTAACAAGTTGGGTTTTTTTTTAGGTTTCTACGGCGTGACAGACAAATATAATTGGCTGTATTTATGCCTTGCAATAATAAATATAGGGGACGATTGTTAATTTTATGCTATATAAATTTTTTATGTAAAAAGATACACATACTCCCAATTTTTAAGCAATCAGAACTTCTCTAGGATTCAGTTTAGTGCAAAATAAAAACTCGGATAAACATATTTGGACGTTTAGTGTATATGTGGAATTATATATATAATATACTTAAAATATCGTGGAATTCCCTTAAAATTTCCATGGAAATTATTAGAAGGCTTTATCATCCCTCATATATATTGCTGTAGCAGATTAAGTACTTATTAAAAAAAAACTGAATCCTGAAACTGTTTCTATCAGATAAATGTTATTATTCTGTAGATCTCAGATTTTTTTTATTATCTAAGGTCTAGTTTGTTAGGACTTACAGGTATTTTATGTTTTTTTGCCAACTTATGTATAAATATTTATGTATTATAACATAATTTTATTATTTTAAATAAAATTGTGAAAAAATATTCTATATTTTCGTCGTTTGACTGACGTTTGACATTAAATATTATATTTTGTATAAATGTAAATTGCCAGTGACTTATTCTACCCCATTTTGTAATTGGCATAAAGAATTAATAAAGAATCTAATCTAATCTAATATCTTAGTGATATTTCTGCATTTTTCATAAATAATTCGTAAAATGAGGAGAATTATAATTTAAATTGTGATTATTGTCTATGCCTTACTTACCTGAATATATTGGGTGTTAATAAGTAACAATCCTTAATCCACCTACCTATAGTGTTTTCGTTTGATATACACACTCGAGCAAAAAATTGTGCGGCATTTTACAAAGAAAACCCGTACCAATTACTAGAGAAGCGGTAAATCACATCACTATGTAATACAAAAGGATATTTAGTGCAAAATTGTATACCGCCACAATTTCTTGTGAATAGAACTAGGGTATCCGGCCGCGGCTTACCATATCGGTCGCTATCCCTCTTCAACCCCATACACCCCATTTCCCTTCTCGCTCACTTAGAAGACACGTGCATGAACAAGCCGGAGATTTACTGGGTTTACTGCTTAGTGGCGTATCATCATGCGCACCCAAGGTGAAGAAAATGCTGCCTTGCCAGTGTCAACAATTCAGCTTTAAGTAGTGAATCATCGTGTTCAATCTTTCTTTCTTCCAGCCAATCTTTAATTTGCCCTTTCCGCCATGCAGTTGTGGACAGCTGTTCTGTTCTACGAGAATGGTAAGATTATTTGTTTCTTATTTTATTTCCTATATTAGGATAATTGCGCGCAACTGAGCACCGCATTCCATTAGTTTGAATATCAAACGAAAGCACTATAATATATTATTGTCATATTTTCAAAGAAGAAGAGTGAAGGTGGACACGAGGAAATGTCCGACCGAAAAACGACCGTTCCCTGGGCCAGAGTAACCGAGGCTTTTTTACAAAACGCCGTAAAGAAACCAATAATTTAAAACATAAAAGTGTCCGCTCGTGTTAGCCAATAAATAAAATATCAGTGACAATCGTAGGGTCGCCGTGATACAGGAGCTTTTGTGAAGTACATGTGCAGTTTTAGCCAGGTGCTAGCCTTTCTATGTTGGACACTGGTCCCTATCGAGCCCCGTGCTCGATTTGGTGCGTTCTCGATGTGTCCGATCCGATGGCCCATTACTTTTTTCTGAAAGCTGCACGATTTCGACACATTGTTGAAATCATATATAATAAAGGATAAAGGATTAGGACCGTCCATCGGTCTAATTATGTTCACATGCAGTTTTTCAGAAATAACTATAGAGGCTGCACACGATCGAAGTCGTTGCAGATTGAAAAAATTTTACAGCTGTTTTCTCTCATCACGATGGTCAATGAAACACGAGTCGTTTTAAACTGAAATCAATAATTGTAATAGTTATTTACTTTATTAGTGCGATGAAGGCATTATTAAGGTACCTATGAATGCGGCGAGTTGCAAGAAGAGGGCGATAGCACGAGACGGTAACTATTTTATTGCCTTTATCTATGACTGTTTGGATAAAAACATATATTATGAAATTCATTAAAGTTAGATAATGAAACTGATGATCTAACTTAGTTAGATAAGGAAACATTATCTAATTCAGTTAGGTAACGAAATAATAAAAATCCGCGTGCAGCACAGTACACGTAATAGAAGTGAATACTTCTTTACCGATTCGTTTAGAGAGTGGGAGTGAGAGTGAGAGAAAGAGACAGAGAGAGGGAGAGAGAGATAGGGAGAGAGAGAGAGAGGGAGAGAGGGAGAGAGGGAGAGAGGGAGATAGGGAGAGAGGGAGAGAGGGAGAGAGGGAGAGAGGGAGAGAGGGAGAGAGGGAGAGAGGGAGAGAGGGAGAGAGGGAGAGAGGGAGAGAGGGAGAGAGGGAGAGAGGGAGAGAGAGATAGAGGGAGAGAGAGAGAGAGAGAGAGAGAGAGAGAGGGGGGGGGGCCTTTAGGTATTGTACTTATTGGCATATTATTAAAATTTTCCCCTATTTCGGGGACAAAAGTTTCGGGGACCAAATCTTAGTTTCACTTTTTTAGAAAATTTCTTTTCAAAATCCAATTTTTGGAGGGTAAATCTTGGTAAATATTATACCTATAGAGCTGATTCTAGTCTCAAATTGTAGAAAATTTAATCTACTTTAAAAAACGTAATAAGTATTTTTATGAACAAACTCATAGTCTAGAAGATATAGTAAAAATAAATATAGATAAAAAATGAAAAAAGTACGAACATTTGGAAAATCGCGGTTTTTCGAGTGCTACGAAGTTAGCACAGGTCTTTCGAAGCTGCAAACTTGGATATACACTACTGAGTGGCCCTAGCTTAAAAAATCAGTACTAGCTCTTAGTTTGCGATTTTAATGTACTATATGACTGGCCTTTAATGCGGCGCATGCGTAGTTAGCAAAGCTTATCTTTAGCTGCTCCTGAAAAACTGACATTTGACAAAATTGCTCGACCACCGTTCTCGCGTTTTTCACGTCAGTTTTTCTTATAAAATCACTGATTGGCAAAATTATTTCGTAGAGCAATTTATCCGATGAAAATCCTCGCATCCTTTTTCCTCCTTTATCCTCTTGTGGTTTTACTGTTGATAAAAATTGATAATATATAGGTACAATATTATTACTTAATACTGAATTGATTAAAATGATGATCAAAATACCTACTTAGCCAAAAAATAAAACACAATTTGCTTAGCAAGAAAAATTAACACGTCTTAAAAATTGTAAGAAATTTACCATTTTTAAGCTTTTGTCCTTCGTATCTCGATAGTAAAAGACCTTATTATTTTTATACATAAGAAATATCTTTTGTATAATCCTCGTGCCGTGAGTGAGCCGTACACTGTACAGGCTAATAAGCGTATAAAAAGGTAGGTCTGATTTTTCCTCAACTTTGACATAATAAACTCTACGGGGGTGTTTCATAGACAGCCACACAATAGGCAGCTGTTGTGCCGTAAAAAATAGATATAGGCACAATATAACATCGCAAGTAGCTCGTGTTGTAATATAATACGAAAAAAGTATAGTAGCCGGTCATAAGCCATACGAATCACAGAGGGCCTGACAGAACTAAATAAGTTATAATTTTATGAGATGATTTTATATCTGCCTGAGATAATAATTATTTACATTCTAAACGGCAGCAAAACAAACATTTGACAGAATAAAGTATAATAGATATACCCTATAATCTATAGTAATAAATCAAATTGAAGTGTCTATTTGTAATGTCAAAATAACAGCTTTTTACTAAATGAACATGAAAGTATATACGGTACTTATAACAAAAAACAATTTATAAATTTTTTGTCTGTCTGTTTGTCGGCTAATCTCCGGTTAATCTCCGAAACGGCTGGACCGATTTTGACGGGCCTTTCACTGGCTGATAGCTGATTACTAAGGGCTACATTTTTTTGATTTTATAAGGCTACTTTTATTTTAGAAAAAGAATTCAGCGCAAAAAATTAAAATCTATGAAACTCTGAACACAATCCGATCTCCGAAACGGCTGGACCGATTTTGACGGAACTTCCACTGCCAGATAGCTGATGTTATAAGGAGTAGCTTAGGCTACTTTTATTTTCAAATAACTTTAGGGATCCGCGCAAAAAAAAAAACATGAATCTGTGAACAAAATCTGATTCAAATAGGAAAGTGTACGTCCAATTAATAAATAAATAATTATTAGCGTAAATCTCCCAAGTATTTTTACTTTAAGTAATAATCTTCTATTTTCGAGTAATAATAAAATAAACTAAAGTAGCAGTGTCCAAATATTTTGTTTATATTAGGTATCTATTTCCATGAGCCGCAACAAAATTTTTCGAAGTATGAAATAGGAATGGGCCATGTCGACAAACCATACCCCTGTTTGTTTTAGTTTTAAACCGCTGCCATTTGTATACAACCTTGTAGAATGCGAGTATGTTGATGATATGCAATAAGAATTATGCTTGCTTAATGTTGAGAGTTAAAGAATGACAAATGAGCTAATTCATTTAGATCTTAATCTGATTTTTTTTTAATCGATACATGTTCCAAATTTCATTGAGAAACCTCTGGCCGCTGTTGACATTAAAAATGACTATTTATTTATATTTGTTGACAAAAACATACGCCGGATTTTCCAAAATGGCAACGAAATATGATAACTTAACGGTCATACCATATACTGTCACCGATTTGCATTGTGATGTTATTGGAGAACGATTGCATAAGACGACAATGACAGGCACCGATTTTTAAAAATCATCTAGAAAAGTTACTGCCATACGGTAGGTATATAGTATACGTACTTATTTCAATGTAAGTACTATAACATAATAGATTTGGTAACAAGACGACAACGACATGCAACAGGCGCCGTTTTTTTTAAAACAATCTAGAAAAATTACTTTCATACGTAGATATATAGTTTACGTACTTATTTCAATGTATTATAACAATAGATTTGATGTTTAAAGGTTCATCATATAAGGATATCTCAAGGATCAGTAGGTACTTGGTCCACTGCTGTTCAATGTCTCTATAGATGATATACATTACACTACTATATTATTTTAATTAAATAAAATATTTTATTTACTTCACGAGCTAGACTTAGAAAACTAGAGAATTATAAAACTAGGAAAAGGCAATTTTTTTAATTGAAATTATTAACAGACTAAATAACTGAAAATATAACACGGAAAAACGACAATAATTTACTAATAAATATCATAATTACATGTCAAATAAGGGCGTTAACTCCGTTGCTCTTTTAAAAAATAAAGATTCCGAAGTGCGCGCCACCCTGTATACCATTTCTCATAGCCATATAATATTTATTGGTTTATTATGTAAGCAGTGGCTTTGCTTTGGAGCCACTGCCAATAAGACGTGTGCCATTCAGCGAAATCAATACATTCGACACGTCTCGTTTGCAGTTTTTGAGGGTTCTTTTCTTAAATACGAAGTCTTCCAAGACATTTTAACGGTCTCGAGACCGTCGCAGCTGCCGCCAAAAAAATCCACGTCTGCGGTCAATAAAACTAAATCCTGACAACCCTCCATATTTCAATGTTCTCCGAGTTTTTCTATTTTTGCTTTCGGTAGGGAGGAAAATCAGTACCCGACAGGAACAAAAACATGAAAAATTATCGTGTTAATAGAAAAGTTGCGTTCGTAAGCGTTCGATGGATGCTGGGAACGGAACAGCTCAGATATTAACTTTTAAGTAAAGTTTTAAGAGAATCACATAATACCTGTTATGTTGTTTTTTAGCCGCTCAACATAATTCTTAAAGCCTAACTTACGTTATTGACCTAAAAATTACGTAAAATATTTGGGGTGAAATAAATTCAGTTCGACGTTATCGTTATTGGCTTTATAGTCCGGTCAATTTAGACATTTGAAATAACAATAGCTCCCGGAAAGCTGAAATGTTGTGGAGAGCTTGGGTTTACCATGAGAAAGGAAGTTTTAAAAGTCACCATTAATCCCATGTGCGCTACAAAAGTTATTCGGGGTCAAACGTCAAAATTTGATATTTCTTGGATTTTTTTCGAAAACGGTAAGTTTTATCGAAAAAGTACTTCGGACCAAAGTTGTAGATCTTAAAATTATCTACAAAAATGGTCTTTATGATTTTTTTTCTAAGAGACCATTTCTGAGATATCGCCATTGTAAGAGTCACGTTATACATGATATGGACATATTTCCACGCCACCTATGAGATAGTGCAGGTACTAGACGCGTTTTTTACCGTGGTTTCACCAGTAGGCCTATTCCACGAACTATTAAAATATAATTTTCAGGGACAATACATTTTTAAATGCATAATGAATATTGATATTGATATTGGATATTGACTTTAATTATAGTTTTGATTTTTTTGATATTTTATTCTTCAACGTCTACTTCAACAGTCATGTCTTGTTCGATTTCTTCTTCTTCTTCCCCTTCCTCTTGCTGGATGTTCATCAATTCTTCAAATGAAAATGAATCAGTTTCTCTTCATCAAAATCACATGAATCTTCCTCTGTCGTATTTAATTGGACATTTGAGCAAAACTGACCTCGGCAATTGGTACATGCTGGAGAACACAATAATCCTACTTTTTTGCAGCTACATTTGCCACTGCAACCATTTTTGCAATTGCAAAAAATAGAATTAAGTAGTTTTTCTGGAGCTGGTGGCAGTAAACTTTGAATCGGTTCTAAAATATTATCTATGAATTTCCAACTCCAGTCTTCTGATAGAATACTTGATACAAGTGTTGAATAGCAGATGCCGATGTTGGGGGGAGACATGATAATTATACTTGCTTCTTGTGTCGAGTATTTTTGACAAAGGTTAAATATCGGTATTTATCTAGACAACCAATTTTTTTGGAGCTCCATAAACAGCAAGGAAAAAGCGAATTCCTGCTGTGATTATTGTTTGCGGAGAAGAATCAGTTCATTAAATACTTCTGCGCAGTCAATCAAATCTTTTTTTTCGAATAATTTTACTGCTGATGTAGTATTGCAGCCGGTTATTGCATGTAAAAATAAAATATGCTTTTGGCATTTTGGATAAACATAAACTTTGTGAAGAATATATATCTGTTCGCAGTTGAGCTTTTCCAGGTTTTAGAAAGTAAATAATTTGATCAATAGGAGTCCTTGCAGTGAGTAGTATTAACAAATCAACATCTTCATCAACTACAATAATTGTTGTGTTGTTGTGTTTGTACATGTACATATGTGGCATATATGTGCATATCATGTATGACGTGTCCCTTACAATCGCGATATCTCAGAAATGGTGACTCTTAGAAAAAAAATCACAAGAACCATTTTTGTAGATAATTTTAAGATCTACAACTTTGGTCTGAGGTACTTTTTCGATCAAACTTCCTTTCTCGTGGTGAACTCTAGCTCTCCACAAAATTTCAGCTTTCCGGGAGTTTTTGTTATTTGACCACTATTTTTATGTCTAGATTGACCGGATTATTATTCAAACAATTTCCTACTTTGCCTCTGGGCGAATATATTTCCAGTTCGCACCAATTTAATTATTCCTAAATCGACTAAGGTAATCATATTTTATCTTCTGTTATTGTATGTTATTTTTTTAAAGAAGTTCTGCTATAGTAAATCCTAACTATATGCAATTTATTTGAAATTCCTGAATTTATCGTGGGTAGTTTTAACAGCCATTCAAAAATAATGATGCCTATCTTTCTGTGTGATAAGTTTCATGATGAACGGTCACTCTAGCGTGCATGTCCGTGAATAATATGTTTTAAAATGTTCTGGAATGTAAAAAAATCTTATCTGATTATAGCACGCATAGCAGCTGATCGCTTAAGAAGTTTATCGGAAATCAGATGAAATCGTCCCAAAGCAAAACTAGAATATTTATAGACATATTCCTATGCATTATTGATAATTCTGTTCCGAGTACAATAGAGTTGTAAAATTTTGTCACTTCCTACGTTTAATAAACATAATATGGTGAAAATATATGAATTGTGCGGTACCTAAAAAAAAATAATTGTACACAATTTTTTTTAGCCAATACTAACTATTTTAGGCAATACGAACATTCATACTTTTAATGTATATGAAGGATTGTAGGTAATTTATTAGTACAAAATTGGCATGGAAGAATACATTACATTGCATAATATAACTTTTAAGATGAAAAATAATAATGTATTTATTTAATTACTGAAAAACACTTTCCTATAAATATATAAAACTATATTCTCTAATTTAGAGAACACACGACACTTGCTGGGTCTCTTTTGAATAGATAATGTTCTAAGAATACCTATACTACTATATAACCACAAAAATGTTGTTCCATTCATTTACGTAGCTTTGACGTTTCGGGGATCATTAATATATTTAATTAGTTCTTCCTTGTACCGAACTACCGCAATACAGAGCAGATATTCAATTAGTTATTCAGATAGAGGCTAGAGTTTAGTTGAAAACGAATGAAAATATACAAAACCAATAAACAAATTATTAATTTACAAATGATTAAAAACATTGGAAATATATGTTTTTATTTTAGTCCATCCGACATGAGAAGACAGCACTGCTAGTATTCCACAATTTCTTACCAGACATCAGAATCTCAGGAAGGTCCAGGTTTGTGTCCTAATTATCTTATAGTTTTTAGTACAACTGCTGATTTTAAATAAAACCATTAAGTTAAAAGTTTTTTTACCTAAAGATTTTTCATTTTGTAGTGTTTAGTTTTTTTAAGTTCACCGATCACCGCTTGCCTCCATCATCAAACCCTCGCCACCTTAAGCACCACAAAGTTTCAAGTTTCAGTTAAATCGGTTCATAAATAGGATTCGCCATTTTGAATCCGCCAATTTGATTGTTTTATGTTTCAGTCGAATGTTTCAAATTATATTGAGTGACCTTAAACACCGCAATGTTTCCAACAGTGGTCCTAGTAGATGATAACGAAACATCAACGGGGCAATTATGTAAAATAAGTGTACCACTAGATGATATCTAATTATTTTAGGTTAGAAATGTGTTTATTTTTCAAATTGTTATTTTAAATTAACAAAGACATTATAGTACTTTACTCTAGCAGCGAATACTACCACTACATTTATATAATATAATATTACAATTATTTAGAGTCTTACCTTTTCCTTAGCAAACGGGTTAAGGATAACATACATATCACGAAAAATGGCGGTAAAAGGTACGTTACCTTTGACTTCACTGTAGGTAAAGTAGGTATTGTCCAAATTACTTCAACTGTACACGAAAGATTCACAAAAACATGGACGATGTCACCACAATTAAGATTACTGTGTTAGATACATTCACTACCTTAATATAAAGATTTATACTCAGTTCTATCATGCATTCGGACACTATCATATACTGGTACCGCTACTATTTAGTTGAAAACGCCGTTGCAAGATATGAAACAAACATTTATAAACAAATATACAAAGTCAAGCCAAATAAAACCGGGTAATAATCAATGTATACGAAAGTATACAGATTTCAATATAAGTATTTAAATTAGTTAGGTAACTAAAATTTGTCGAAATATCTAAAGAAACCTTTAAAAAATCTAATTATGTTCTGTTTATTATACCATATTCTAACAAAACAAAGTAGTAATATTGATTGAGTTTATCGTAAAATATAATAATTAAAACAAATATACTCTCAATTAGCTTCACCTTTTGGACACCGGACAAATGATAATCCACCTCCACGGTTTGTTGTGCAACCATCTACTGATCAATATACCGTAGGCATGTTAATACAATTTAATCTCGCTTCACGTTTCTGGTCCACTACGTACAAATCACCACTAACTGTTCCCAGCGAGAACTTGGCGCACTATGTATGCACTTGCGTCCTTGTCTTCCACGGGTGGTCTGCGTGGAAGGGGGTAGTAGAAGCGGCACGTAATGCCTGTGACACAACTGATATATATTCTGTAAACTTTGATTTTGACATAATAAATGGTATTCATTTAATCTTTTTATTTTTATCTTATTTAATTTTTCAAGAATTTGTTCAGTCGTACTCTCTCTCATGTTTTTCTGACCTGAAGGAAAACTACTGTTGTTCTTACTGACTGATTGATATACTTTTTAACTGAAACCGTGCAATAAAATCGTATCCTCTCAAAAATGCCCTCATTCTGTTCCTAGGCAAAATAACGCAATACTTAGACCCGTTTAAAATTGCGTAACTATAAATTTTCACGCCTCAAGTTATCCACTTTGGACCGTACCCTCTGATCTTACCGCCTTCCTCTTTTGTATATTTTATAACCGTTCTTTTTTTGATAAGATATTATTTAATTTTAAAACTACTTTATGACTGGCCTAACCGTTACTTACACAGCTATATAATATGCCTTATTGCGCAAAAAGTCGAAAGGGTTGAGATGTGAAAGGGAATTATTTTATTTTGGGCAATAAAAATTTTAAATATGTCTAATGGGTCGGCGTTTTTAAAAGGAATATCTCCTATAACAGGTATATATTGTTTTTCGGATTCACAATATAAAAATAATGAAATACGACAAGCCAATGTACAGGGTGAGTAAAAAGTATGGAACTAACTCGATGAAAAATTTCCCGTTAGTTGCGACAAAAACGGTCGGATACGTCAATTTTGTTTTTTAAAGACGCACATTTTTGACATATATCGTTAATTAAAAATCGATAGCCATTAATTTTTTTGGTATTATCAAGTTATTACGGTGTAAAAATTGTTAATTATATTTATATTGTTATATAATATAATATAATATATATATATATATATATATATATATATATATATATATATATATATATATATATATATATATATATATATATATATATATATATATATATATATATATATATATATATATATATATATATATATATATATATATATATATATATATATATATATATATATATATATATATATATATATATAATATAGTATATATATATTAAGTAATATATATATATATATATATATATATATATATATATATATATATATATATATATATATATATATATATATATATATATATATATATATATATATATATATATATATATATATATATATATATATATATATATATATATATATATATATATATATATATATATATATATATATATATATATATATATATATATATATATATATATATATATATATATATAAGTATATATATAGTATATATATATATAAGTAGCTATCGTTTGGCAGCTAAGATTTGATATTTCTTAATGTCAACATATTGTTTGATGTTCTTCATAATAAAATAATTGTATTTGGATCGGTAATTGAATTGTACTCTAATGTAATTGTAACATATACCGTTTGTTGAGTCTTCTAACTATTCACTGTTGGGATTTGGACGTCTATAATTATTACGTGAAGGCCACCAATTTTACAAACCAGAAAAACGTAGAATCACCGTGGATCATTAAGTAATTTACAAGCCACAGAAACAAAGCCGATACACCCATTAGGCTATTTTAGAGGGCAAAGATGGATCCGATACAAATATAGCACGTGCCATTTGTTACACCACAAGGGCTCGCTGCCTGCTATGTAATTTAGATTAGTCTGTGGCACCGTGTAACATCTGGTATTGTTTTAAAGTAATTGATTTTCGAAACTTGGTGGCCATTTTAATTTTTGGTTAATTAGGTCAGTATAAATATTTCTAAATTGATGCGAAAAAGGTGAACGTTCAGCAAAAATTTAAAAAAGTAATTCCACATATTTCCCCCCCCCCCCCTTCTAAGTTCCTGTTACTCTATAGTTTTAGTAAAAAAATGGTTTTCATTTAGTTTCTCCACTATTAAGAATTTAGAAGAATTACATTTGGCCGACTACAAAAAATGTAGTTTGCTCATAAAAAAATAAAGCTTTTAACATCCCCTTTCAAATAAATTAACTGACGGGTTTCCATGAAACACTCCACTAGGGTGTTGTCAAATAAAGCAATTACGGCAAGTATTCCCATTGTTCTTGTTTTCTATTATCTCTAGAGAGAGTTGCAAGACAAAACAAATTGTATTCATTTTAACTGTAAAGTTGACGATAAATAAAAAAAACAAATGTTTTAAATGTACTTAAAAATATATTACTAGTGCCTATTACTCCAGCCGTTCCATTATTGAGATTAAGTCGACAATTTACTTGCACCTGTGATGGCAGAGATCTCAAAAGGGAAACAATACCAACCGGGAGATAATTTAAAATATATTTTTAATTAATTTTGAATTTTCAATTAAAATAATTCTAATTGATTTTACTTTTGAATAATTTGAATAGATGTTTATTTTGAAATACAAGAGCCAGCTCTACAAAACGCGTGAAAAAAGAAATGAATGAATTTAATCCCACAGAAATTTAAAATTTGAAAATGTATTTTCTAGTATTAGATATTTTTTGAGTAGTTTGAACTAAGCCGCTACCTTGAAAATAAATAGAAACTTCTTTTTTCGTACCAAAATTATCTATAATACCTGTGTGGTATGTATTTTGACAGGTAGAACCTAAATATTAAAAAACATAGGGGGGTTTCGTTTAAAAATCTAACTTTTGTAGCTTTTCTATCGAAACCGGAAGTCGGCCACTTTGAACCTCAAGCCACTTGATTGGAAGATATTTCTAGTATGAACACGAATTTGAAAAAATTCGACGGTTCAAGATAAACCTGAACTTGGCCAGACCTGCTAAGCCACCTGGTATATGCTACGAAATATGAATTTAGCGACCATAATTTAACATAAAAAAGCACGCACGTTCATTAAATTAAACAGCGACAAATCAATCAGGTACTATTTCTATATAGCCACTCACCTACATCTAACTTATAACGGACTTTTTTAATCTAGCTGACCCCCACTCGGATTGCAAATAGTACTGGAAAATAAGACAACTTTTATTCGGGGTTAAACGGAAGGATCAGAATTCTCACAATAGTGTGCATGGGTAAAAGGTTGGGGTGGACAGTTGGACGCCATTATTTCCAATGCTACATTTATCACCATGACCATTGAAAATAACATTTTGCATTCGAAGAAACGCGTAATCCCTGCTTAAAACCAATTTAATGGCTTTAATTGTCTCTTCTGGCTTGGGGGAGTAGACTGTGGGTCAATGTTCATGGATTATCCTGACTGGACATATGTAATAATTTTCTGTTTGAGTCCTTTTGTCGTTCCTTGCGTGGGACGACTGCTGAATGTAATACAACAACCAATGGCTACTGCTCATGCTGATCCTCGGTAACTAGTATTTATTGTATGTTAGGTATTATAAAATGTAATAGGCATGTGATCATTTGTCATTTAATTTAAATATTACCATTATTAAATCATTCTATTGTATTACAACTACAAGTTCTTTAATCGTAAAAATTCGGAGACCCATTTACAACTTTTATCGGCGTTTCAAATTTTCTGCATATTTTTTAGAAACATGTCGGTCTGTTGCCGTTGTTGTCATTGTTGCCGGCTGTCGCAAATCGAGGAAACCACCTACTCGTCCAAGCCAGCAAACCAATTAAACCTTTTCTGTATACACATTACATCTGCTCGAAAAACAAAACATATTTTCAATGTAAACTAAAATGCAAACTCAAATGTCCCCGTTCATTAGCGCGCTAAATTTGGCCTTATCCAATTCGGTTCCAACAGGCCACGATAAAGGCAGCGATATCGCTGACTTTATATTGAATCACATCATTGTCTAAAGGGCAATTATTATTCTTGTTTGTTTATGATGCTGTAGGTAAAAGATAGGTAGATAGGCACAACATTGGTATAAGGAAGGCACTGAATCAACCGTCAAACGTCACGATGAAGTTTTATAAAATTAGTTTAAAAACGATTAAAAGCTTCTGACTTTGTCAATACTGAAGTTTTAACGACTGCCGGGGCAAACGGTCGCTGTGGAAAATTTAACACATCCCCTCATGCCAACTCAAATTCAAATTCAAAAACATCTTTAATTACATGATTTATAATTTGTTCTATCAGGTACTCTTTAGTTATTGTCTTGTCACCTTGTTTTGTCTGTTACGTTTTGTCTGCGTGGGGTTTGGGGGAATTGGAGTTGGGTAGGGAGTATAGTATATGGGCAGGGTCTGGTACGGGAGTTTGTGTTTGATGTGGATGTCTGGATTATGTTTGTTAAGTCTGTAGTTAGGGTGGGATTGCGCTCGGCCCATATATAGAATTTTTGTGCTGTTTCTTAGATATGGTCTTGGATATATTGTATTCTACTTATGTTGTGTAGTGTGCCGATTATTATGTACGTGTCTGTGCCGGTACACAGTCTCAGGATTTTATTCTGCATTCATTGTAGCTGTAGGTACTTGGTGTCCGGTATGCTACACCATAACGGACATGCGCACGTTATTAGTGGTCTAATTACTTGCTTGAAAAACATTGTATTATTCTCTGCGGTCAGCGCGTTTGTGCGTGACAGCAGAGGGTACAGGGTTTTAATTGCAGCCGATGATTTTATCGCTATTTGTTTCATTTGCTTGTATTAATTTAATTTCTCTAATCGTGTTTACGATTTTTATGTTGCCTTTAATCGTGTTGTTTGTGTGTTTTTTTGTGAAATTTACTAGTTCGGTTTGCTAGAATTGATTTCCATTTTCCAGTGCTGGAAGTATGGGAGTAGTTGTGTCAAGTGTATATTCAGCTGTGCATTAACGACCTCTGAAGCTCGTCGCTGTTATCGCGGTATCATCTGCGTATGTTGTTATCTTGGTTTGCTTGAAAGTGGGTACGTCAGAGGTGAAATAGGTGTACAGTTTTGGGGCTAGTACTGTGTCTTGTGGTACCCCCGCTTTTTGTGGGTAGGTTTGGGATAGGGAGTTGCGTATTTGGACTTTTAAGGATCTGCTGGATAGCTGGGATTTGATTAGGGAGGTAATATAGGGTGGGAATTGTACTCTATTCATTTTTGCGACCAACCCCTCCTGCCAAACCGCGTCGAATGCTTTCGCCATGTCTAGCAGGAGTATGGGATTTTTAAACTTAATAATGAAATTTCTTGTCACTTCATTTACTATTTTAGCGGCTGCCATTGTTTCGTATCGTGTTTTAATTAAGAGTATTTATCGAGAATTTTTGTGTTGAAACTGAGGCCTTTGACCTTTGAGCATGGTCCTTCAACAGCTGTAAAATGACACGGAATTCACTTAATGTTTTCCTAGCTTTTTCTGGCTTCCTCTAATCAATTTATAATGATAATAAGTTGTTTTTTTTAATCAACAAAAATAAAATAGTTGTGAAAATACTCGTTTTTGGCGCCATTTTTTTTTATAAATTGCGGTATTTCCGGTAGGAAATTTGCTGGGAGGTGAAAAATTCGGAATAAGCGAGCCAAAAAACATAAGGTAAGCTTATAAAACTAAAGCTTTTCCGCAAGCGCAGCATCTTAACCTGTCGTGGTTACGAATTTTTATTATTTTTATTACAAAACTTAAATTAAAGTAAGTTTTTTAAATTTTAATTGAAAGATTATGCGTCAAATCAGAGGAAAATTTTTGTATCCGAAAAAAAAGAGTGCGCGATTGTCGACACCTGCAACATATCACTGTTGCAGATGTTGCAGACAAAATTTTGATTTGACAGATAATCTTTCAATTAAAATGAAAAAAAATGAGTTTTGTAATAAAAAATCGTAACCGTAACGCTGCTGTGCGTGCGGAGCGCCCATTCCGCACTGCAAATTTTACAGAGTACGAGATTCGTTAAAATGATGCCACTAACACCATTTTTAGGCAGAGGTCCATCGATATTGTATAGTAAATTTAACGATAGAAAATCTATTTCGATAGTTGACATTCTATTTTTAGTAACCTATTTTTTCTGCAAAATTATGTTGGCAATGAATAGACTAATAGATTCCTGTGTTAGTGTATTTGGTTGTAATTTACCTAGATGGTAGTCATCAAGTTTATACTGAAAGTTAGGCAACACAGCGTTAGGGAAAAAGAAATATAATAAAGCACAACACCAATATTTTAAGGCACACTATTAGAATAAACAAAAGTCAACACAGAAAAAGAGAACCAACACGGGCAACAAGCAACAAGTCTTAAAAATATAGATTATGCGTTATGCTATGTGTATGAGTCATAAATCTATATCTCTGGTATGAGTTCGGGATATGGCCGTTAAAAATTGGTGGAAGTTCTGAGAAATGATGCATTTTAGTTTATTAATATTTATGGGTTGGTGTTGATGTCAAAAATATTGCTGTCAAATCAGATTTTCTATCGTTAAATTAAGAATAGAAGCAGTTACAAATATGTGAGATGTATGACAATAATAATAATTACAACCTGTAGAACATAGTACATACTACTAAAACACATAGCTACCTACATTTCCTTGTTCGTTGGGCTGTTGGATGATAAAACAATAACATAGCACCAAATTAATTCATATATATATATATATATATATATATATATATATATATATATATATATATATATATATATATATACTCTAAGATCTACTTGCAAATGCCGCTTCAGGGATCTAACATAATATAATGAAACTTAACTATATGGAACTAATCTAAATTACTTATTCATATAGTTTAAAAAAGATCCTACTGAAGCCCTCATGAAATGTATCAAAACACCTCATATCAACTGTCATCGTATCAACTGTCAGTTTTATTTTTAAAAAGTATTGTTGTTGACTTACTTTCCTTTTTCTATCTTTTACCTTATTATTCGCAATTTTGTCCTTCCGTTTAGTATAAATTTCAGTACCACGAAATAAATGCCACATATCTTAAAGAACCCAAGCTCAAAATCGCCGAAATCGCATTTTGGTAAACGCAAAAATGTCTATCCATCAAAAGGACTGTCCGCCTCCAAATTAGAAATGAGAATGTGAATAGCGCAGTCGAATTTTGGTCGAAGAGTAACCGTCTAAACGCAGGGGTAAATAGATTTTTTCGCTATTATTCACTGCTTTGCTTTTATGCTCACTTAAAAATTTCTCGAACTTGGCGGTAACCGAGATTTTTACCTACCCGCCCTGGCATATGGCACTGTTTTCAAATCTTGCTACGGCTTACTTCCTTTCTTTTTTATCTTTTGGCCTGTGCGGTCGGCCGAAGTATTTTGCTATGAGTAAATAATATAGACATTTCATGGTACTTTACTTACTTGAGATGGAGATTATGGGCAGCTTTCGGGAGCCCTTATTTAGGGTGATTACAGCGAATTAGGACCAAAGCATTGTTATTTGAAGTAACTTAATAATATATCTATTAGAGTCGCTACACGGATCCTAAATCCTAACTTACTTTGAGTTGACTATTCAACATTTCAACATTTTATTTTTAGTTGGAGTCCAAAGTAACGTTATCCACAACAAATAGTATAAACAATATGTTTATTAATAGTTTTCCACAATGACACATTGTGCAATATTTCTTGGCAATGTTAAAAGATCGATAATCACATTAAAAACGCAACGAAAATAATTGTACGAGGAACACAAAAAAACGTCGTCGCTCGGTCGTTCTCTCTATTTTTATGTGTCCTCTGACGCCGCCAAGGCCTGTTAAATTTTACATGCTTTTATCAGATTATATCAAAGCTGAGGATTAGTCAAAATTGTTCTTAGATACAGAGTGAGCCTAAAAAGTTTTAAAAAGTTTCTATGTAAATACACTAATCAAAACGAAAAAGGAGCCACTTTTTTCCTTTCTTATATTTTATTTGTGCCACCAAGTACGAAGATAAAACTTTGTGTCTACTTAGTACACATATTCCAGTTTAATAATTTGTAGCAAAACATTTATTCTTATCAGTTATAATAGTTTTTTATTGCAACAAAAAAAACTGAATGAGTTTTCACCAAGAGAAAAATGCGTTTATCCAGTTGCTTGGTTAGTTTCGCATCAAATATGACAGAATCAAAATGATTGTTGACGTGCGTGGTAGACCAAGAAGGCATAGAGTGTTCTTAACAGATATATTCAGATTGCTATAGTCATCACTCTAATTCAAGAGGGTCACTCAAGACGGCAAGTAGCCCTAATGTCATAGACGTAACTAGGGGGGGGGGGGCTAACTAAAAAATAAAAAATCAAGGAAAAAATAATAAAAGAAAATAAAAAGGTAGAGTAAGGAGACAGAGACTGAAAATTTGTATTGTCTCGTCACAAATCATCGCGTTGGCGCGATTCGCAGTTCAATCACAACAATGTAACAAACACATCTCTCAATAGGCCTTCCATGGGATTATGTGACTCGTACACAGAGGCTTTGCGTTTCGGGGTGTCAGTAGTCATGAAACCACCACCACCACAAATAAGGAAAATGCCTTCTCTCAGTTCGTATTTGATAATGCAGACTTGGGTGCCCAGACTGTTGATGAAACAACACGTTTCAAGTTATGGGGGGAGTCATTCCGTCCCCCAAAAAGTGCAACGACACCTAATAAAACCATTCCCAGAGTTTCAACAATGCCCTAATCTGAAGGATGAAGAAGATGCAGGGATAGAAGACCCCCAGGACTACTATCCCCATACCCCACATCCAACCTATCCGGCTACAGGTTATCACGAACAAGGGAGGTCCGACCTGCCTGAACTCTCTGGATTTAAAGCAATCACTAAGCGCCACAAACGCTTGTGAATATCATGTAGGATACCGATGAACCTACAATTTTTGTTCTACTTAATTCACTCATCAAGGAATCACACTAACCGTTACACGTGGTCAATGACGATTTTGCATGGCAATATTACCGACCTAAAATGAAATTACAACAAATATTTTATTATTTTTGATAATATGTATGTCTAACACATTAATTAGTATATAATATATGTAAATAAGAATGCGTATTTGAAGAAGACCCATAATATCATTTTTATTATTAATTGTGTTTTAACGGTTGCTATGTCATTGTGTTGCAAATTTTGCAAGGCGAGCGTTTGCCTCGGCAGTCGTTTTAACTCCACTGTTATCAAAGTCAAAGTGTGTCATTTTTTAACGGTTTAAACTACCATGTAAATTATACAAAACTTCTGCATCGTGGCGTGTTACGGTTGGTTCACTGCCTTACCAATGTAACAATTATTTTTCTTGAACTATCAGAGCGATTAACAAAAAACCTAGGAAATCTGACGTACCTAAGGTACTTTATGTTTGTTCATGAAAAATGTAGTCGAAATGCGAGGTGTTATTATGAAATAAAAATAGGTAATAAAACTTTTAACAAACGGTTTTATTTTAAATCATCAGTTGTACTAAAAACTACAAAATAATTAAGACACAAACCTGGACCTTCCTGAGATTCTGACGTTTGGTAAGATATAGAAACGTGGGGCGCATAAAAACCATATTTCAATTGCGTCCCACGTTTTAATTTCGAGTTTGTTAAAATTCGATAGTCCGCCATTTTGGATTCGCAATTTTGATTTTTTAAGTTCAAGTCAAAAATTGTATCGAGTGATTTTAAACACCGCAAAGTTTCAAGTTTCAGACAAATGGGTCTATAAATAGGATAGTCCGCCATTTTGGATCCGCCCTTCTGATTTTTTTAAGTTTGAGTGAAAAATTGTATTGAGTGACCTTAAGCATCGCAAAGTTTCAAGTTTGAGACAAATCGGTTCATAAATAGGATAATCCGCCATTTTGGATTCGCCATTTTTCTATTTTTTGTAATAAAAAAATATTAAATTGTATTGTTATCGGAATACATACACCTACAAAATTTCACGTCAAGAAAAATCTGTTGCAAGATTTGAAACAAATATATAAATATACGAAGTCAAGCTAAATAAAACCGTTTAAAAACAAAAAGAAAACAATATTACGACAAATGTTACTTAAGTAGGTATAACTTTTTTCCTGAAAAATCAAGGCGGCAAAATTTAGATTTGTGTTCAGCACCCCCAAAAACAGAATATAAGCCAATATAATATGACATTTTGAAATTTTTTAGAGCCACGCCCTCTGGTCGGACTAATCATTAACGCCTAGATCAAACCTATCATCTCATATAACCATACTCATCAAGCCCTATAAAATAATCAAACTCTAGATACTTAAAATTTGGAAAGGAGACGTAAATATCTAATATTTGTGGATTTCTTAAAATTCCCTCCGCACAAGGTGGTAAAACCGACCACTAAGAATGAATATATTATCATTATAAAAAATACTAAACTTTTCAAGAAAACGAAAAATTTATCATTAAGATTATTATTACGATATATATTTACAGGATTATAATTTTATTATACCTATATTTTCCTACACAACGGATTTTTAATTTTTTTAAAAAACATACCCTAATCATAATGGGTAGGTGACTGACTGATTGTCAACGCCAAGCCCACTGAATCGAGAATCTTAAAATTTGAACAGTATTCCTTTTATGATGTAGAGACCTAATAACAAGGGCTCATTTAAAATTCCACCCCTAAAGGGATTAAAACCGCCAGCTCAGAGTGAAAATATTTGCTCGTTAACAACTTCTCAAGAAAATACACTTCCCAAATACACTTCAGGTTTATTTAATTTTTCTATATATACTTAAGGGTATTTTTTTAAACTTCTATCGTAAACAAATGACTGATCATTAGCAAGCAAGTTCAAACAGCGAAACCTACTCAGATTTGGATACCTATAGATATAGTAGGTTCCTTTTAAAACGTAAACAGGTATCAAGTAGGAATACAAAACATTTGGAAAAAATCTAAACCGTCAATTTTATTTTATTTTTTACATAATAAACAGATATATGTTTTTTTATTATTGAATATTGATTGAAAAATGCATTTTTGTCAGTCCTGTTTTGCCTCATTTTATACCTTCCGAATACTAATTTCTTAAAAAAAAACAGTATTATTTTAGAAAAATTAAATTTTATTTAGGTAAGCCCGGGTAAGTTAATTTAGTTCTTATATATATGGGGGGGGGGGAGAGTTAATTAAAATATGTAAGTCTCTCTACAAAGTCGTTCCTCCATTTTATAAAATCCACAGGCGTGGCTAAAAAATGTAAAAAGCCCCTCAGCCCTCGACACCATTAACCCTAACCTTAATACATAATTCTAAACATTTATCACCCTTATACACCTCTCAACGCAGCACTTCCCGTTGAAAACCGAGCCGCACAAAAAACACGTCGACAGGTATTTAACCCTCCACATCCATAAAAAAAGGCAAAGGATCCCTCGTCATTAAAATAATCTTTATTTATTTGACCTTTTAGGGTTGCAGGTTTCCTGTTTCTCTAAAAAGAGGGGAAGTCACGTGCCGTTTTTTATGCGCCAGGCACAGGTTGGGCTTTTTTAGTTCCGGTATGAGAGATTGGCCGTTTGAACGGTTGGGGGTTGGATTACGGTGCAAAAAATTCGCCCTTATTTTGGTAATGCGGAACCGCATTTTTATGCTATGGGTTCAGGTAGTTCGCCAGAGGCTTATTATATTACGAGAATTAGCTATATTTTTAATGTATTTAATTGTTTAATCACAATCAATCAGCTGTATACCTATAGTGTATCACTCATAGATTCATTATCCTTCTCTGAAATCGCTATTTATTAATGGATTTACAAATTTTGGAAACCGATGTACAAGGTTGTTCATAAAAATTTGAATACGATAGATTGAAACCTAACCTTTTATATTAAGTACCAGAGCTGCCGAGACTGGTTAGTCCCGTATTTTATGCCATGTCTGAAGCCGGATTTAGACAAAATTGCTATATTTTGTTTACAACTTACTATGGTCGACCATGGTCGACCATAGTCGGTGTGCGTGTCGTTCCTTTCGGCGTAGTCGCCGACCATAGTCGACTATCTCGTACCACGCCTTTTTGCGTGGTTTGTTGAGAAGCAAGCAAGTTTGAGCGGGAAACCGCCGGCACAGCACATAATTGTGTCATTGTCAATGGGACGCCCAGATCGAAGACGAGAAGTACGCTTAAAACACCGAGAAATACGAAATACTCACAATATTTCCCCCACGACCTGGCCTCTACCCTTTGGAAAGGAAAGCACCATCGGCAACCATGGTCGACTATGGTCGACTACGCCCGGAACGAACGGAAAGCACCCAACGGTTACATATAAATATAATTCAATATACATAATTCAATTTTTTTTATTTATTTCACTGATGCCCGATGCCAATGATTTGATTTCTGCCAACCTATGACATATGACAAGCCGGCTTTACACAAAAATGATAAAGCTCGCCTCTCATTCTAATACTTGTACGTTTTTTTAAATGAATACAACTGTACCTAATTGCAGAGGTACACTCGAATGCATATTGTCATTACCAACTTACAAAGAAATCCGTATGTGATGGGGTGGGGGTGGCCATACAGTCTCCGCCCACTGACGGGGATGTATAAATAAATCGTGAGAGACGGATTTCGATTGTGGTGGAAACATAGCTATCCTAATTGGTTGGCTTTAACACGCGCGTTAATTGAAATTGAACTTTAAGGTGATAATGGCAATATGCATTCAAGGGTACACGCAGAGACTCGTCTTTGTTTTATTTCTGAGCGTTCTCACCTGACCACGGATAATCTGCTCATGGATAGTTATAGATATGATGTCGCACGAAGAAGCCGATATGATGTCAGCCGCGCATGTATAATCGAGGTTCTACCGTACTCTCGCAAGAGAGTACTGCGAACCTCACACATCGTGTGCAGTGTGCATTATGATAAGCAGGCGAAATAAATAATACTGGGCTAATATTTAATCAATAAAAACTTGGAAAGTAGTCTTAGCGTCATGAAGGTATATTTTTGGCAATAACCTCTATTATGGTATGGTTAATAAAACCCCAAGTTTTCGATGGCTTGTCTTTTTTGTATTCTAACTCATCGATGCTATGAAAAGGAGTAGATTACGAAAAAACTATTTTCATAATACTATTTTCATGTTTCTATTGACTAGGCTAATATGTATTCTTTATTTATTTTGTAATGGAAAAATATAGTTTTATTTTTTTATATTAAATATTTATTTTAATTTTCATTTTGAGGCTCTTTACCCAAAGATTGTTCTTGATGTTTTTCTATAAAAAGTCTCCATTTTGTTGGAAACTGAGTTTGAAGTTCAAAGAAATGGAGAATGCAATCAGTTTGACAAAAACCCAAAAAAATATATGTCCATTTTAGGCCATTAAGAAAATACACAGATATTTTACATACCTAGTTAATAGGCAACTGCACAACTATGGAACTGTAAAAAATATTGTGTTTACCGCACTCTTAATCCCTTTGGAAGAGGTACTCAGGTCATGAATGAAAAGGTTTTCTTGAAGGAGGCGATGCCCATTTTTGCGTTTGCAAAAAGCGAACTTATCAATAGGCTCGAATACATCGATTGGTGGTTACCGCTTACCCAGAAGAGGCATTGTTCGGTACCGTAAATACCTTTCGGTCTTAGATTTTTTTATATTGTAATGTATACGTATTTTGAGCATATTTTCCTTTTTAAATATACAGGTAGCATTTGAGAAGTGTAGACGGTCTTGTGGAATCCTTTTACGTGAATGCCAAGAATCTAGAATATTGTTCAGAGACTTAAACTATATTTTTACTATTTTTACGACTACCGAGCATGCCTCATCAAATTATGCAAAAAATGTTTTTCGAGAAGTCAATTTAAACAAATTAATAGTAAAAAAACATTTTTAAAAACTAGCTTTTTTTTAAAAAGCTCTAGAAAGAAGAAAATAACTTTAAATCAAATTAAACCCATCAAGTTATTTCGTTACACAATTTATATGATATAAAAGCTTGTCGCGAGATTATTTTATAAAAAATATAGTATTTTTTTAGTATTACTTATGTCAATATCAAGTTACAAGCGACAAGCTTTTATATCATATAAATTGTGTAACGTAATAAATTGATGGGTTTAAATAAATTTAAAGTCTATTTTCTTCTTTTTAGAGCTTTTTTACTATTAATTTATTTTTCATTTTTTAGAGGAGACCTAGATTTGACGCTACTTAACTCTACTTATTTCAGCTTGTAACTTACTTGTGCTTAACGAAACACAGTTTTGGGTTGCATTTTAGAGCTTTCCTTCTCTTGCAGACAGATGGCAAACCAATGCTATTGACGCCCATCTCGCCAAATTACAAAAGTCATATAGTTGCTTCAAACTACTGATCTCGCAAAATTTAATAAAATAAGATTAATGTCAGATGGTTGTGGGGGTCAAAACAAAAACTCTATTTTGGTGGAATGGCTGTTCTCTGCACCTGAAAATATTAAAGAAGTTGCACTAATTTTTCCAGTTACTGGCCATAGTTATATACCGCCTGATAAGAGTATTTGGTCTTAGTGAGAAAGAAATAAGGAAACACATAATTCTCTTTCCAGAGAATACCAGGAAATCTTTTCTCATTATGCAACCGTAAATAATCTAGGAACAAATTGTAGTAATTTTGATGGAAAAGGCGCAAAAACTACTGTTATAAAGTTACCAGGGTCATGATATTTTCAACTAAAGCAATGTAAACGAATATTACTGCACACATCTCGAAATAACGTCATTGTCAAGGGAGAGAGAGGTTTTTTATAAATCGATGGTAGGAATGCCGAAAAGCATTTGCAAAAAAGGCAAAACTTTCGATCAGATAAAGCCAAACATAATAGAAGAGCAAAATGTTTTAGACCCAAAGAAGAAAGTTGATGTAAATTATCTACTGTCCAAACATTATGGAAATTACTGGAAACAGAATGAAGAGCTTGTTCTCGATTTTTACAAGGACATCCTTGATCAAGCTGAAGATATTGATGGTCATGAAATGACGGAAATGATATGCGAACCACGAGAAGAAATTAGAGAACGTCGAACTAATTTTATAAGATTTTCTAAAATAAATTTGTGTAGTAATGTTGTGTAGTAGTATAGTTAGTTGGCTTAATTTTACTGGAAACAGTAAGAACTATCCTGGATTATTTTTAAGACCGTGTGGGTAATATTAATGGCTGTATCAAAACACACATTCTGCAATTTTAATTGTTGCAAAATTCACATTCTCCAATCTATGCTGCAAAACTCACACTCACTCCAAATAAATATTGTCAATTTCTTGAATTTAGAGAGTGTTAAGTAATTCGTATGTATATTAATCAAAATTTAATTTAATTTTTGGATTTTTATGTTAACTATAATATTAACAATCAAAAAAATTTCTAAAGTTTTTTGCGATTTCTTTGAGACTGTGAGTTTTGAAAATAGGCACCTCATTTGATTAAGGAAATATTAACGCTATGAGGTTGGGCTCAAATGTAATCATAATAAGGGAGGATAAGTTACTTTTTCTATGTGATACTTGGGAACAAAAGATGGATGTCCGAGCGGACTATGCTGACCGTTCTCCACCCTCTATTTCACACCCTCAAATCCATATCATTTATTTACCGTATTTACAACAAAAGTGTTTCACCATATTTCTTATTTCAGTACGATAAATCATTAAATGGGGTTATAGGGAGCGGCAAGGACTATTGTGGGGTAAAAATGTAATTTTTGCAATAAGAAAATACTCGTATGACTCACACTGACCAACGGTCAACTATAAGGGGGATTTAATAAATAATTGCCCAGGGCTATTGAAATTACTGCAGAAGATTTGTAAGGTCCCATTGTGTTAAACGGACCATTCATCGAGGTCGTCTCGACGTATGATTTCGACTTTATTAAACATGAGAAATTAAGAATCCTTTTAACGATACAAATGAGTAGTAGTGAAATATAATCATGGGCAAGTTTACCGCATCACTATAAATTTATCGCAAATTTGATTCCAAAGCTATGGTGCCAATTGAATTAACTTTTTTAGCATAGTAGGTTGGATTCTAGATAATTTCACTGTGCTCGTTATTTTTTAGACAAGTTAATTTTTGTTTTATTGGACGGTTATTGGACGAATATTTTCTTCTCAGATGAAACGAGGGTTAGTTTCAATTCTCTTGATGGACGTGATCGTATTTTGCGGAGGGCATGAGAGAGATTTGCAGGTTGTAATATCGTTCCAAGTTCCAAAGGTCCCGTTTGGTGGAGGTTCTGTAATGTTTTGGGGAGGAAACTGCTTCAACAGTCTCTATACGTGGTAGGTCTATGGATGGGGATTAATATCTGGAAAACATCGTAGTTGAAGATGCAATGCCGTTTGTTCCTCTTGTAGAACAAATGCCTCTGTCTGTCTATTCATGCAAGATAATGCATGTCCCCACGTGGTTAAACAGGTCATCGACTACTTGAATGCTATTGGTATTCCGCTCATGGAATGGACACCTTTCAATCTCGATTTAAATCCCATATAGAGCATCTATGGGATGCTTTCAAAAGAAAGGTCCGAAGTTGGGTGTACGTTGTGCGCCTGTTAACCACAATCAGCTGGTAGATGTTAGAGAAGAGTTGTTAGAGAAGTTACAGAATGGGAGAATATTACCCAGGATAGTATTGAAAATTTATTCTTTAACATGCCAAGGCGCTTGAATGCGGTAATTGGGAGTAGAGGAGGGCATTCACGACATTGATATAAATGATATAGCATTGAATCCATAAATTCTGTTATTAGCCGCATAAGCAATTATAACATAGGTACAATGTTGGAAATTTGATCCTCTTTATTTTTCTATATAGATAACATATTTTATTCTAGAATGCACTGACTTTGAGATATTTAAATAAAAACGTTTTTTCGTACAAATACATAAAAAAAATACATTTTCAAATCGAAAACAAAGTTTAATAGAGTAGTGCGTTAATTATTTTAATTTCTTAAATCATGCAAAAAGAGAATCTATAAAATATTATAATTTTATTTTTGTACAGTGTAAATTTAATTTTATTAATTGATATTATTGAAAATTTTATATATACCTTTTTATACTTTTATACCTCTTATGCTCCGGCTACGTTCAGTTACTCAATATACCTGTTTAATTATCTCAGAAGTAAGATCTAGAAGGAAGCTGTGATAAACCATCCAATCCACAACACAAAGAAATATAGTATATATCAATTTAACACATTTATTTGTGACAAATTCGATGATTACTATGCTATAGATATAGGTATATGATCAAATTAGAATATTGTTATATGGTGGATAAGAGAAAATGATAATAAATAAACTATTATATAAAAAAATTCAATCCGCTACTTAACCTAATATAAAATTACTGACATTTATGATATTTGTAGAATTTTGGGGTATTAAGTCTGAATTGGTTTCCCTAAAAATCTTATATTTACGAGCTCTATTTAAATTGTTCTTTTATTAAGGTTAGTAATTAATAAATTTAGAAAAATTGTGCAAAAGTTTTGATATCTCATTTTATAGTCATGACTTATGTTCGAATGATATGATAAGGTACCTTAATTTTGTCTAATGCTGCTTCTTAACGCTTGTATTTTCACACTTTTGTCCGTTCAATTTTGATTAAATTCAGCATGCACCATCCATATGGATAGTTATCATATCCATATTCATATCCATATTATAGTTATCTAGTTTATTTATGTTTAGCATATTTCACCTTCACTATGTCTACTATACACTATACATACATACCTACAGTTTACATTCCTGCTTCCTATGTAGTATATTCTATCATTTTCCCTTCTATATCTGATATATCTTAATACATACATATATAATTTTGCATTGGTAATAATTTCTGTTAATATCTCATTTGATACCTAACAAATTGTCTTGAACAATACTTTAACGAGAAATCTCTACGCGAAGTGATTTATAACATAATTCTATTTCTATAAATCTATAAATCCTATTTTTCTACATATAATACGCAAGAAATTTTGTATTCTAGTATGTCTATTATCCTAACTTATTGATGATGCTATTTACATCTTTTATGTCGATGTCGTTGTTATAGTTACGAATTTTGTAAATAAAAATATTTTCTTGTACACCCTTTAGGTTCTGTAGATAGTCAAAAGCAATATTTAAAAGTTTATACCCCATTATAATTTTTTTTAAATGCTTAAACAATATTGTAAGGTTGCAGCCATGTAAGATCTAAAAGTTCGCATGACCATAAATCCGAAAGTAATCCTGGAAAGTAAAGGTGGGTTTTTGCTAATGGGCAATTTAATTACTAGGACTAGATCTACAATCCACAAAAATTCTAGGGAATTTCACTGAAACCGTTTTTACGTGTATTTTTTGTGGGGTCTTTTGTCCATGAGTATTTTATTAACAAAAATTAGAAAGATATATAACCAACTTTTGTGTGATTTAGGTATTGTCCTTAGATTTTAGTGTCCATTTTTCTGTTGGATACTCTGATTTTCAAAACAAAAAAAGTGTATGTATGTAATGTATGTACATGTTAATATTATAATCAATTTCTATTTACTTTTGCAAACTCTTTATTATTGTAGTATCGGTTCCATTATAGAAGAAATCGACAGATTAGTTTTCAAAATTTTCAAAATTAATGAAAACGAGAATGCTTTCTGTGGATACAGGCAAAAATTGGTTGGTACTAAAATTACCCCGTTCAAAACACTATAATTACATGGTTAAAATGAGAAACCGTTTTAATTCAAATTAAGACACATTTAAAATTTTTGGGTCGAGACGAATGATATATTAAACACTAATCTTTTTCTAGACCTTATGTAGGTAGTAAGATTCTGTTTCCAATAACTTCGCCTATTTCCAAATCGTGCCATGATCCTGGTCCTTAATGTGTAAAACACACTTCCCTACTTAACCAGATTAACCTTTCTCTAGTTTTTTCATTGAAAACGCAACGTGCGTAAAAACTAAGTGGCTTCACATGTGCTCATAATTTATTCGATATTGTGGTTGTTTCCCCTATTTTTAAACATTTCCCTAAAATACGGAATTCAATGAGCCACAAGATGACGAGGCACATGTCGGATGGGGTTCTGTATGTGCTCTGAAAATCAGTGGCGTAACTTGGACTTAAAATTTGTAAAATTACCTCAACTATTATATGAGCCTGGTAAAAAAATTATAATAAGCTAACTTATTATTTGATATTAGCGATTTTTTTGTTTAAGTCAAATGTATAGGTTTAGTGGTGTATAGGGCGTTAAACAAAATCGCTGTTAAAAATTATTTCCTAATGCCTCTTATCGAAGACATAATTCACAATATTTGTGCATATAAGTACTTTACTATAGTAGAGGCCAAAATAATAGATACTAACTGTCTTTGTCTTTCGCAGTTAAAAAAGCCGCTCTCTTTGTCTTGGTCATTGGAACGGTGCTCGATTTGGCATTGGGATATTATTAGATTCCTATGACAGAAGATACAATTAAATATACTGCCTTTGTAACATCGGAGGGCCATTTTATGTAATGCCCCTTTTGCGTTTCAATATTTTATGATGGAAATTCTGCAACCATTCAGATCATTTCATAATATTCCCTATCTTAATGATATCCTGACTCCCTCAAAACCATTTTGATGGAATAAATTTGTTACAAGTTCCCGCGGTTCTAAAAAATGTTTGGAATCACCATTAATATGTCAAAATATCTCTTTTTGTTAGAGTTCATTACTCATTTAGGTTCTGATATCTCATTCAATGAAGTGACCCCTCCAACTTTAAAATTGAAGCTGTCCTTCAGTAGCCGTGTCCTAAAACTATACCAACTAAGTCCATTTTTATGGTTAGTGGGGTACTTTCGCAACTTTGTTCTGGATTTTGCGAGAGAAACAGCTCCTCCTACAAAACTATTAAAAAATAATTGTTGCTGCAAATAGTCGAATACGCACACTCAGATATTCGACTCTCTTCGACAAAATAATTGTTAGAAACTAATTTTAAACATATTTATTATTCCTAAATATTATGAAGCCTACAATCACATCTGATTTCTATCAGGAAACCTTAGCCACCGTCTGATGAGACCAACAGAGTCTATGGGACCAGCGTTGCCAGAGCCAAGCCTTTTAAATGTACTAGATGTTGTTAAGAAATGTACTAGATCTTAATATTTTGCACTGGAAAATGAAAAACTAACAAATTTAAACTAAATATTTTTTTTTATAACAACAGAAACTTAAATATATTTCTCTTAAAATAAAACAAGAACGCGTAAAAAATTGTTTGACTAACAAAAAGCAAAGAAACTCAACATAATAAGATGCTTTTTGAAAAAAAAATGAAACAAATAGAACAACGAATAATTACTTATCGATAAATAATCTCCGTTTATCAATAAGGGATTTTATGGTTTCCGTTGGAAGCAGGAATAATTTAAAACAAAAATAATTTAAGAATTATGTTTCCGACAAGTAACAAGCGATTACCTGGTTTGTTTTTAATTGAATTCAAGTGTGCTCTTTGTAGTGTTTGTAACATCGGAATAGGAACGTGTAAAATGGATCCGTAATATTTGAATGGGAAACATTCTTATTCTGCATCACATTCACCATCCAATTGTTTTATGATATGACGAAATATATATAGTATGATCAATGTTTTGTTATATTACATGGTAATGTCATAATCTGATAGGCGATGTATATAAAATCATTTGTTTTTCCTTAAATTCCTGGAAATCGGTTATACTTGACAACGCTGCTTGACAACGCTAAATGCGGTAGCAGGTGTGAAGGGATCGATATAATGAGGGTTTTCATATTTCGATGTTACAAACTATACATTATCATATGAAACAATTCAAATAATGTAATAAAATTGGCGACGTTGTATTTTTATACAAAGAGGGCAATAAATGTATTAGATTAGTAAAATTCTACTAGCTCTCTGGCAACACTGTATGGGACTACTTCTTGTTTCAACTTACTGGTTCACACCACCACACTTTGCTACATTTTCTTGACCGCAACTACTATTGTTTTTACTTCAAAATTCAAATCCTGTCTTGTTAAAAAATCTGTTTCGCATTCTCTCTCTAAGATTAGGTTTTTTACTCTGGCTCGTCTTATCTAGCTACTTGTAGCAGGGTAATTTTTACTGGTATCCAAATATTTGTCCCTTAATTATAATAGTTGTCCAGAACCCAGATTTACATTAAACATATAAAATAAAATATTTGTAAAATATGATCGTTACATGTAATGAATTTCTGCTTGATGCTTCAGTTTATCATGAATAATGAGGATTATGTCATATGAAATTTAAATGGGGTATTTTCCCACATTTTTTACAATGGTAGTAGAAAGTAAGTGGAAAAAAAAGGCAAATGTAGTAATTTTTAGGTTGTCTGTAAATTGACGGCTTCGACGCCGCCCTGCTTCCTGGCGGCCATTGCTGTTGATATTAGTATTTATATATACATACATATATAAATATATATCTAGTGATTTTCTTATTTTTCGCTTAGTGACGTCTTATAAATTCACTGCAATTAAACATTTATCTGTTAAGGAAAAAAATGGCCTCGTTAAATATGCAATTGCTCATTTTTGTTTTGATCTATCGAAAATACCCCATTGTTCCATCGATAATAATATGTCTACCCCCCTACCTTATATTTATATACCTAAATGTTAAAAAGTTGACATAGTACCGTAGTGACGTAGTCCGTAAGTAAATCTGAAAAAATATATTGAAAAAAAAACCAAATAATTGTTCATGTGCGTCACTGTCCTAGATTCTCGATTTCAATAGCATCAATAGGGTACCTTGGCAAATGTGGAGGCACAAAAATCTGTCGCATATTATAATGCAGAACCTCTTAGTAACTTCCGCTTTTGACAAAACCGGCGACATTTGACCCCGTCAGCACGTGGATATGTGCCGTTGCTTTCCTCCCGCAGAGACCGCCCCATGCATTTGTCCTCAAGTGCTTTACACTTCTGCAAATAACTTACCTATGTCTACAATATTTGGCTGAAACTTCGGCGCATGTTTTGTCTTCCAATTTGAAAAAGGTGGGTGTCGATCTAGAAGCACACAAAAGTAAAAATAACCCAATCGTATTCAAAATATGTAGGTACATTTTTATAGCACGTTTTAAATGTTAATAATAATATCCATATAAGTCTTATGAATGATATTATTAATGTAATTAATGAAAAGCGGTCATGGGGTGTTACTTGGTTTTTAAAATTTAGAGAAATTAAGTTTACTGCTATTTGAATCCAGTGACAAGTACAAGTGACTATCACTGTCTGTTCGAAGAGTATTTTTATCAAATGTTGGAGACCACTCGTGACAGCTTGAGCTTGTCTTACGACTGCCTGGCGTAAATAACTGATTAGTTATTTGGAAAAAAATTCTTTACAAACAATTATCCTGAAAAAAGAACTTTTGGAGATTGTCAATGTTACACGGACCCAAAAAATACATTATAAATGAAATAGTAAAGAAATCGTCAACTAACTATATTACAGAGTTACCACCCTTTCACTACGAACTTAACCCTATTGAATTGGTGTGGGCCTAGGCAAAAGGTGAAGTATCCCGGAATAATATTACCCTTAAAATAAAGGACGTCAAGGTTTTGTCAACCAATTCCTTGGAAGAGTGACTGCCGATAAATGACAACGTCTTATAAATCACGTACTAAAAGAAAAGCTAAAATGTGGGAACTCAACGATCTTATTGACATAGCTATATAACCTATCATTATTAATATAGGAGCCGAAGATAGTTCGTCAGAATCTTAAGAGGAAGAAGTTTAATTTTACTGAACTGAATTACACGTTTATATAACACTACATCATATATTTTGTTACAGTTTCCTATAAACTAAATCAAATTTTTTCATGAAAATCAATAATTAAAATATTTATTTCATAATAATAATATTACACTATACTTAAAAGCCCTTAAACCCAGCTATTCGGCACAGCAAACTGATGCCGATTGATAGTGAGAGAGCTCGCCCAATGTTTTGAAACGCACTAGACAAGGACATATCACAAGGATTCAACCCGACCATATATAAATTTCCATAGTATGGGTAGTAAACTTACGTACTTACGTACTTTCATACTATGGGTACAGAATTTACTTATAACTAACTTGAATTTATAGAAACTACTTATAAGCACACATGTACTACATTCATTGAGGATTCACATTGTCGATGAAATTTTATTACTTTTTATCTTTTATTTACAAACAAACTATAGTAATAATTATATGTAGATGATTTATTTGCATATTTCTTGCCACCGTAAAGTTACTCATAAAGAAACAAATGTTACATAAGTAATAAATGCGTATCTTGGTACAAGAATCAATGGTACAAGGCAATTAATAAGGTGTTAAGGTCGCGGTTTTGTAGAACGAGAGGCAAATAGATGCATTTATTTTTGATAACTATAAATAATTTAAAAGCTACATAAGAACTGATAATAAAAATAGTTTCAGGCACTAGCTATTATTGTGTTGATTATAATATAGGTTTTTTCTATCAAAATTTTCTTGAAAGCCTATGCTGGGGTTTCGCAATGCAAATCTGCATTTTTTTTGTTAAAATTACATTGCGTTGCATTACATTACATTTTCACACGTAAAACCACAGTACAGGTTTATAAGAAAATTTGAGTCCAAACACTTACATTAGAATCAATATTATAATAATAGTTAATGCCTGAAACTAATTTGATTATCAGATCTTATGTAGCTTTTCAACTATTTATAGTTATCCAAAATAAATATAGTTATAAAAATCAAATCTATTTGAATCTCTATAAAATCCCAACCTTAAGGCTAATGAATGTCGAAGATCAATTTTTTTTCTATAGTTTAAAAAATGTCGCGTGCTATATTTGCTGTATAGTACTAATTAAAAAATATGGGAAAGGCACTCCCAAATCGAAAGAGAATAATAAAGATATATAAAAGCGTGAACTTTTGCAGAGACGTCAAAAACGCTCACTCCTACAACTAGAAACATATACATCAACAAAAACCCTTAAACCACGTCAAAGTGCATTAAATTCGGCCTCCTAAAACGCGACGGCGCATTATCCCCTTAAGCCCAGTCGAAATAGACATTCATGAAGTTTACAATAATTTGCATAAAGCTGAAAATTGATACGAATGTTGGGAACTCCATTATAAATAAATTGTGAAAAGTCCCCATCGATCCCACATCTGCAAAAAATCTCATCGCTGATGTAAGAATCATCTTCTGATGGCGATTCAACATAGGAGTAGGACTGGCCTTGACAACTGGTACCTACATAATAATGAACAAAACAATCCAACTTTTTTTGCAGCCGCACTTAGCACTACTCCCCTTTTTGCAATTGCAAAAATTGTATTGAGGAGTTTTTCAGGTGCAGGTGGGAGTAAAGTCTGGATTAAAATAAAGATTAAAAGATAAGTAGAGATCCCTGTACATTACGCACTATTTTCCCAGCAGAAAATGTTATTAGCATAGATTTAAGGTAGGATAACAAAAAAACGAGGTATTTATAAATGTAAAATTTTAACTGTAAATATAAATGTAAAAACAAAACCTTGTCCTTAGTCAGAGACATCCTTAGAAGTACAAGGTAATGACGAAATATTAGGTAGAAGTGCTCAAGGTTACCCTGGCGTATAAAATGAGGGACTGGGTTTCTTTCAAGTTGATATTCTCAGAATCATACTATTTTGTATGTATAAGTTATATACAGACCGATAAAAAAATATTTTTACTTGTATTACAGCACCGATGAATGTACGCGGCGTACTTATGGATATTATGAAGCATACAACTTTTTCCACTTTTTGGATCGTTATATCTCGGAAACTGTGACTCTTACGAGAAAACGTGTTAAGACGATTTTTATAGATAATTACATGGTCTACAATTCGTTCAAATCTACAATTTGTCTGATCTATTTTTATGATAAAACTTACCGTTTGACTGGAAAACCCATATTTGCCAACTTTGACGTAGAATTCTGTATTTTTTACGAAATAAAGCACTGTCTAAGGATGTCACTGCCTTTTTCACTCTTGGGAATGCGCAAATATTATCCTAATCGTGAAAAAGTAACACGTTATGCACGTGGTATAAATTACTATTAGAATCAATTATAATACGATTTGTATATAATCTACAATATAAATATTAGACGGTCATAGAATAATAATATTTTATGGCTTATGGTAGCGACACATATCCGACTCGAAACAAG
The DNA here is from genome assembly GCA_964058915.1 of Tetropium fuscum. Lineage (NCBI taxonomy): Eukaryota > Metazoa > Arthropoda > Insecta > Coleoptera > Cerambycidae > Tetropium > Tetropium fuscum. Next base: position 140,014 of record CAXKVY010001815.1, read on the forward strand.
TATTTTATCAAAACACACCGGAAGGAGCCACCCAATAATTATTGTTAAAAATTAACTCATTTTGACCACATTCATTACCTAAAAGACGTGTGCGCGTTTATTCTACATATTAAGCCGAGTAATTATATTTTAATGGACAATAATAAAGTACTACAATAATTTTGATTTATTTAAGACTTCCTGTGGAAACATCTTTATATTATTTTTGTTACAGCGCTACAAGTACCTAAAATAAAGTTTTTTCGGACGAATTTTTAGCTGCTTCCAGGCGAGGCGAAGCCGATCTGAAAAAACTTTTTAGGTACATGTTACGATTAAATTTTTTTGGATAAAGCTCTCAAAAAACATATTAGATGTATGATTAATGTGATCAGAGCAAGTATTTTTCTAAAATAGTGAGTCTCGGATTTTAATTATCATGCATAGTCTTGGCTACTTTTTTGTCCGAAAGTCCGAAAGATCGAAAAAGACTTATTTTAGGGACTCAAATGAGTCCGTAAAATAGCTATTTTGGGTAGCGGTTTTTGGAAAAAATAATTAAGTAACTTGCATCAGGTATTAAAGTACTAAACGGTCCATAAAAAATATTCCCAAACAATAAAGGGACTACTCACTTTATAGGAAGCTGTAATTGGTATGCTGGTACTAGCTAAGTGCAGTACAGAAAAAAATTCTTATAATCTACCTCAGCTTGTTTTAGGGACAGCCACTGCCACCTTAATGATACAGTGCAGGCAAAATTACACGTGATAGAAGTGGATACTTCTTAACCGATTCATTGAGAGAGTATGAGAGAGAGAGAGGTATTGTACATATTGACTTTATGGTAACTGAAGTGCGACACATGTTCCATGTTTGTGATTCTAAATGGTGTAGATCTCTCAGGAATATAGCATCAATCGTTGTTTCTGATTTAGTCGTGGCAATGTTTCGGTAACCCTTTTTTAGTAGGCAATCACTTCTAAGATTTTAAGGATCATCTTGACAACTGCCCCACCATATTTTACTGCAATATCCGTTCGCGATTCAGTTAGTTTCTGATAGAATTCAAATATTACGTATTCGCGGGGTTTTTCAAAAACTTGTATAGTTAAACCAAAAACGCAACAATTAAAATACGATTTATATGTATTTTCCTCGGTTTGTATAAATACCAAATGGTGTAGATTAGGACTTTATGGCAGCGACAACCATCAGACCGGATCTGATTCGAAACAAGTATTTTATCAAAACATACCGGAAGAGCCACCCAATTATTGTCTACAATTAAACTCATTTTTGGCCATAGTTATTACCTCAATGCATTCTCAATCTAATTGCAGGCGTGTGCCCTTATCCTGAACATATTATTAGTTTGTAGATAATTATTTTTTAATGGGCAATAATATATTACTATATTTTTATTTATTTAAGACTTCCTGTGGAAATTAGCACTTCCCTGAAATTCTAAAAGATTTTATACTTAATTACTTTTACATTGTTATTAACATAATCTCCGAGTAGGTAGATACCTGCTTAAACAATGCATAAGTGAGCATTAAAAATGGGATTTAAGTAACCTGCACATTAGGATGGAGCGAAAAATATGAAAATTGTAATTTGCAAATACTTGTGGATCTCGATTGTGCATATACACCTAAAAGTAATGCACATCAATTTTTAACAAACATTAAGAGGTGCCACAGCGTCCTTGAAAATGAGTAAAGATGCCCATTTTGTAAATTGAATTTTGGTAATTCAAACTTGGTAATTTGAATTTTTTGTCAAAAAATGTCGAATTCGGTGAAATTGACGAATTTGACGAACAAATTTAAAATTTTCAAGAAACTCAGAAATGTTTTATTTGAAAACCTTTTTACAGACGGATTTGCAGACTGCAGAGAATTATTTAAGAAAAATTTTCATTCACTCATTTTCAAGGTCTCTCATTCTCAAGGTTTCACCTCTTAATGTTGATCGATTTTGTTAAAAATTGACGTGACGTGACCTTTTAGGTATATATGCACAATCGAGTGTCACAAGCATTTGCAAATTCCAATTTTCATGTTTTTTAATCCACCCTATTGCACGTATTAGAATATGAGGGTATTCCTCTTATTATTTAGGATTTTTCTATGGGTTAAGAAGTAATCGTAAATAATAAGGGGATTCCTACAGGAAATTAGCAAAAATAGAAGAAAAAAAAAAGCTTATATTTTCAGAATCGCAAGTTGATAGGGGTAGGAATACAGGATCAAAAAGTTCCCATCCCTAACTGATGAGCTCCATTCCGTTTTCAAAAATATTTTGGAAATGTGATGTTCTACGACAAAAATAGAGGTACTAAAAATATTGACAATTAAATTTTCTATAAAACATGTCTTATAGGTCGTTTGTAGATTATTCAGAATTTTTACGTTAATTGACGGCAAACTTAGGGGTATAGCTAACAAAAACGCCTTTGGATGGAAACACAATTTTTATCCAGCTTTGTAATATTCTGTTTTGTAGCTAAATACAATAATGCCATATCCTAAGTTGACATTAATTTGACAGTCAAGAAGCGAAAGACAGATAATAAAGAAAATAAAATAAAATAAAAAGAAAAATAAAGAAAACGTGTGAAATATAGAAATTTTATTTTTCTACGTTCATGCAAAAAAACAAAACTTTAATCAACTATATGTAGTGCAAAAACTGGTTCTTTATTGCACTAGTGCAATAACATTTTTATTACACCCATCTGTCATTCGACTACAGTGTTTTGTGATCATGCCAAGTATAAACATAAAATTTGACATTTACTAATGGCACCTAAATAAAATATTTTTTGGATTTTGCAGGATCGTAGGAATAATATTGTATAAAAAGTGTTTATAACACTCGACGCGCGTGCAATAAACACTTACTTTTTGCACTTGTTGCATAAATAACTAGTGCGAAATAAAACTTAATATAAATAGTCAACAGACAACAAATTAAAGTTATTACATGAAACAATTATTAATTATTAATAAATTTCATGAACAATATTATTAATAATTTAACGAAAATTTATATGAATAGTAGTGTTAGTAGCATTATTTATATTCATTCCTGGGATTATAGGTTCAGATTTGCAAAAAATATTTGATTCATTTATATTAATATGGCGTTTCGTCTGATTTTCCCCTGTACAATTTTCTAGATTTCGCTGGCAAAAACAATTGTAAATAGCAATTGCCTGGTCCCTCCCTGATTTCCAGAGGAGTACCAGGAATAAAATTCTCCTCACTATCACTCATTTTACTCACTTCACTCATTTGTTTGTTTTATTATTGGTTTCTATGGAAACAGCAATGTAATTTAGTCATTGCGATAGGTACTGCAGACGCAATTTATGGTGACGCTGCGCGAATAACCAACTTTATGAATATTATTAGTAGGGCCGAATTACCCATTGTTAGCGCCCTCACGCACAATACTCAACTGGTGCCCATTTCTCATCGATGCTTTGAAAAGTATAGAAAACAACTAATTAAATTAATTTAACACGCAAACATACATTTAGATACTCAAAAATAAACAAAACTCACTTCCAAATGTAAAATAAACGTAAAAGAACGATTACATTTTTAAAAATGTTTTTTTCTGGATTTCGCAAAAGCAAGTCACTTATTTGTCTCCTCGAATGAAATTATTCTCGTAAATGCTCCCTCTATACAGAGAAGAGCAAGGCCACTAACACGTTCTTGAATCGTACTCGTTCTATAAGATTTTAATTCGTTTCAGAACAGAGAATGATCGCTCGATAGAGGTCGAAATCGAAAGTGTGTTAAATATTCGACGTTAGGATAAATGTCCTGTAATTCTTTCTCCTTGAGCCATTTCAATAAAGTCCTTGGGTTTTCTGGAATTGTAACCCTACTGATATCACACACGTATCCACCTCAAAGTCAAGCGTTATGGTTATGCCTAAACCGAACAATAGAATGAAGCGAGGCTTTAGTGCTCATCTTGACTTTCCGGGATCTCTTTGAGCGGTGTAAAAAAACCGACAAGTTTTGGCTTAACCCGGGGTCTTCAGATCCTTCGCAGTATGCGTCTACTTCTGCGTCACGACGCACACATACCTATTCGTGCGTTCTCGCCTCGCTCTGACTCGTTGCAAGCCGTCCTTGCCGGTAGGCACGTGCCAAATGGCTATTATCGTCCTGATTATCAGGCTGCATTATGTTCAATATAATCACACTTTCAATTTGGTTTAACCCTACAGTTAACGATTTAATAACATAAAAGTAATAGAAATATCGATACATAGCACAGAACTTTTTTTGTAGAGAATTGTGTGATAAACCTTTTCCTATACCTATTTTCCTATTTGTTCTCTTAAGATAAAGCGTTTTAAAGATATTCTAAAAAAACTAGTGCAGTGACCATAAAGGGGATGAGATAGGGATGAAGCTTACCCCTTAGGAGTGGGAACTTAGTCGATGTATATTCTTCCACACATAAGCTAACTATTATAGACATTTCAGCTTATTATTTTTTCTTCTATTCCACATAAATTAGCGTAATTTCCGTATACTAAATGAGTACATGCAGCTATTATTTGCATATTTATTTTCCAGAAATCATTATTGCCAGTAATAAGTAAATTAAATAAAAGATAAATTGGGAAAAAACGCTTGTCAATGTTGGGCAATGTTGTCTTCTATGATACCTAAACAAACACATCTTAGAATCGCAGTATTTTTTTCTCGTTTATTCATTCCTAAAACGCAGAGATGAGAATAACATGTTGTTTGTTTAAGTAATTTTATTTACTTTATAAGCATATGTGTTTTTAAGAATCATTTTTGTTTATCTATTTTTTTGAATTAGTATTATAATTAGGAATCATAATATTGTATTCGCTTTAAACGTTATTATTTTGCAATTTATTTTAAAACCTCGTCAATCCATTATGCTGGATGCTGTAGCTAAGGAATTATTCTTCTATGCACTTAACGATTAAATGCTCTTACTATTTCGAATATTAAATTAACTTATCAAAGGTTGAGAGGAAGTTTAATGTCAATCTGTTTATATTAACATAATTGATAAGTACACAGCAATCACAACATTATATTTAAGTTTGTAGGGTATGTGAGATATATAGGTACATACCACAACTAATATTATTACGAGACCTATATATATATATATATATATATATATATATATATATATATATATATATATATATATATATATATATATATATATATATATATATATATATATATATATATATATATATATATATATATATGTATATATATATATATATATATATATATATATATATATATATATATATATATATATATATATATATATATATATATGTATATATATATATATATATATATATATATATATATATATATATATATATATATATATATATATATATATTATATATATATATATATATATATATATATATATATATATATATATATATATATATATATAATATATATATATATATATATATATATATTATATATATATATATATATATATATATATATATATTATATATATATATATATATATATATATATATATATATATATATATATATATATATATATATATATATATATATATATATATATATATATATATATATATATATATATATATATATATATATATATATATATATATATATATATATATATATATATATATATATATATATATATATATATATATATATATATATATATATATATATATATATATATATATATATATATATATATATATATATATATATATATATATATATATATATATATATATATATATTATATATATATATATATATATATATATATATATATATATATATATATATATATATATATATATATATATATATATATATATATATATATATATATATATATATATATATATATATATATATATATATATATATATATATATATATATATATATATATATATATATATATATATATTAATGTTTGGGTAACAGAGGAGTAGTTTATTTAGATTATTCTCAATAAAAATGAGATTCATCAAAAGACAAATGTAATGCATATACCTAGTCACGGCAATGGCGGGAAAATTCGATGATGAAGTGTTCTCATCTGTCAGTCGGTAATCAAAGATCAAAATGACGATATAAGTATCTTTTTTCTATTTCGAAATCTTTAGTATGGCATGGCGGTAGGATACGGAGGGGGAAACGCTTGTGCATGGAAAGTTGTGGAAAAAGAAGTAGATGTTTTGTTAGATGTTGTTGATCATAAAGTTACTTCTGTAGCTGAAATAGCGGAAAGGACAAATGTAGCAAATACAACTGCAAGAAGAATCTTAAAGAAACACGGTTATCACCCTTATAAGCCTAAATTTATTAATACGTTTAAAGAAAGAAACGAGACTTTGAGACCAAGATTTGAATTTTGCTAATACAAGGTGAGATTGATACATTTATCAAAATACAAAATGTTTTCGGACGAAGCCCCGTTTACCTCCAATGGAACGGTATTTTCTCAGAATTGCCGACGGTGGGCGGATGAAAATCCCAATTTTATAATACAGTGCAGAGACCAGTACTCTTTTAAAACCAATATGTGGTGCGGTATATTTAATGGAAGACTGATTGGACCTTGTTTTTTTCGACACAATTTAAATGCTAGATCATATTTGAACTTTTTGCAACACGAAATTGCAGCAATTGTGGATAAACTGCCGTTGAGTAAAATATCCCATTTGGTTTTTCAACAAGACTTTTTTAAGACTTAAGACAAGACTTAAGAAGAGTTTAAAGTGGCAATTCACTTTAAACATATTGTTCATAGAACAATGAATGTGGAGGGTTTCAGAATTTCCTTGACCACCGCGTTCCCCAGAGTTGAGCATAATGAGCTTTTTATTTTGGGGATATTTAAAAGAACATACGTAGAAAAGTGTACAAAAGGAGGCCTTTTCAAAATGTGGATCATTTAGAAAATGTTATAACAGAAATATGTACAAATATTGCTACTTAGGCAGTTCTTATTAAATTATGGCAGGGAATTTAACCGTCGCGTCAGACTGAAAAATGCATGGAAAATGAGGAAAGCACACAGAGATGTAAGGTTTATGCAACGGCATTCCATGGCTATTAGGGACTGATGTTGTGCATATTAAGTTCTCTTTTAAAGTGATTTATTTATTGTTTGTGATTTTCGTAGTCAGTAGTAGTTTCGTGTTAAGATGGCCAAATTGTAATTAAAACCATTTTTATACTAACAAAATAAAGTTTAATAGAAAAACAGTTGATAAACAATGGGTGCGATTTTTGGAAATAAAATTGGAAATTAATCCAGACAGTACCTTGTTTTCGATTAAGAATACCAATAATCTTCAAAACCAACGACACTTACGAATAGTATTAGCACAGTATGCATTGCAATGGCAGACTTTATAGTGCTTTGAGCGTGTTAAATAGTTTCAGATCAGTGAATCAAAAGTTTCAGGGAGTGAAACAAAAGTTCCATGAAAAGTACTTTTTATCTCTTTTGTATTTTTTTCCAATTAATTTTTATTTACATCATCATTTTACCATGTCATTCCATAACATTCTATTAACAATTCCATAACAAACAAGTACCATATTAGGAAGCATTTTAATATTACATTGAAAATACACATTAATTTAAAATACACTCATGTAGATGTCTGACGTTGCATTATTAAAAGCTAAATAAGTTGTTTTCTATTGGGACTATAGAGGACCCTGGTTCGAATTCCAGAAAGTTTTACACTTTTGTAATGCGTTTACGTATCAATAAATTTTAGTCTCCCATTCAAGCTACTTACATTGTTAAAGTTTTCTAAATTTACAACAAACAAGACTTCCGTTGTATGCCATTTAAAATCGAGAGGAACAGTTGGAATCTAATGATAAAGATAAAGAATAAGATATTCTAATGCTCTCAATTTATCAAAACGTTCTGTATTTAGCTGGGTGACACAGAGGCGAAAAAGTAGAAAGTTACGTAACGCCTGCATATGTTCTATTCCCCAGGTACAGTAGAAATAGAAAACTTCTTGGAATTGACAACCATAAAATGCTTCTCAATCGTCCAAAGAAATAAACAGTTTAGGCAATATAATTTAGTTTCTTATTGATATCGAATTTTTAAAAAGCCTGCATGTTATTTTATTTACTGTTAATTAACGAAATAAAACTCGCAGATTTGATTTAAAAACGTATTTATTTATTTATTATTTGGTTTTAGCACTAATAAACTATAATACCCACATTTATAATACACGTTTTGATTGGTTGCTCAGCTAATACTAAAAAACACAAGTATTTACAAATCAGTCTTAGGTCATGGCCCCAAAATACATTGTACACAAAATATGACGTGAAATATCGATTTACTTACAAACTAACTTCAAACATGACATGAATTAAAATGTTACATATAAATTAACGTCTGGTTAACTATATTTGGAATATTAGCTGTAGAAAACAATATACAAATAAATTAATAAATACACAGTAGAAAAATACAAAAAGATGTATAAGACATGGCTAAGATTACTCGGTTTTTACCCGTTCTGTCTCCGAAACATTAAGAACTACAAATTAAATTGCACATATGCAAAGCGTACATAACTAGAATAGAAAAATCTGTTGACTAGATTCTAAAATCTAAAAAATATGTAAAAGTTATCGTCAAACATATGTTCAAGTCGTTAGAGAACTATCAGTCTTTTGTGCTGATGATAAACTAGGAATGGGGAGTACGTGCAATGTGCAAGAAGAACGAGACCTTATCCTTGCACTCTTCCCCGCACATATTACAGGTGAAGGGGTTTTTGTAACCATGATAACCCATATGCATGGTGTACAGGACTGGGTCTCCAAAGTTGATCTGGCAGTATTGGCAACTGTAGTCTTCTTTATTGTTATTATTATTATTATTTGAAACTCTCTCTTCCGTTTTCTCTTGTGACACCCTCAAAGCATCTCCTTTATTTTCTACTACCTCGACGTTACTGAACATAGTCGTTTCCTCCTCTTCTTCATCAGAAGAATTACCATGTGCTGGGGCTAACTTGAAGGCACGGCCTTTGCGACGGCTTTTCTGTGCTGGTTCCTCAGGTTTGCTCAGGTCCAACACTCCACTTTCGGCCTGCATGGTATCCGAAGACGACTCCTCACTCTCTTGCATAGTAGGAGAAGCTTGCCTCTCTCTTGCGAGTTTCTGCAGATTTTGCAAAAGCAGGGGATTGGGTAAAGCACCAGGGAATCCAGTGAAGAAGGGAAATCCTGGGAAAGGCAACTGCATCTGAGGAGGAGTATTCAGCATGAACTGGTTCAGCGGGAAAGGCAACATTTGTTCCGGTTTAGGAGAGGCTTCTTCCACGGATTTCTGATCCTGGTTCTTAACTTTAGGTCCCCTTCGTGTGCCGTAAATATCGATGATCGGCAGAGGGTTTGGAGTGCCATCGGGGTTTAGCACCATAGCCGGCTTGTGGTTGTACTTGCGGAGATGCAACTTCAAGGAGTGGCAATACTTTGTAGCATAGCTACAGTCGGAGCATCGATACTGGTACACGTTAGAATGAGACTTAAGGTGGGAATTGAGCATGGACTTGTTGACACAGGAGTAGTTGCATTGGGTGCATTTAAACGGCTTGGAGCCAAAGTGGTTACGTAGATGGTACTCCAAGTGGTGTTTGTACTCGGTGACAAATGGGCATTTGGGACAGGTTAGAAGTTTATCTGCTTTTATGTGTCCTTTAGTATGCTCCCAAAAGTCTAATTTTGTGACTGCTACGAAGTCACACTGCTTACATTTAAATGTTTTAACTTTTCCATGAGAATTGACCTTTGGTATTCTAAGTCCCTGCTCGTCATATTCATCCATGTCGTCGGACTTATTATCTTCCTCACCAGAATACTCGCTGAGCTTCGGCGAGGTTGGTGGTAAAAATCCGTTTTTCTCCAGCGACATTTGCAACCTTCTCAAAGGATCGTCAGTATCCATGTGTTCCGCAGCTTGTAAAATATTTTCGCCATCCGGAGAAGCACAAGGCGTTAGAGTAGTTTGGTGTTCAATAGCTTCGTTCTTCACTTCAATATTAGCCTGGGTAGGAGTCACGCTGTGGCCACTCTTCGGCGACGCCATCGGCTCCGAACTAGGAGGCGTCAAGGGGTTGTGCTCGCTGTTACACAATTGCATTGGAAGGGTGCTTTGCTGATGATACACGGCTTGATTCATTCTCATCATAGGCGTTGAGTAATAGGCAGACTGATGGATCGGATGTGTAATATGACTGGTGGTGGGCGACGAGTATGGAATGCTATGGTCACTCCCCGGCGATGAGGATTGGAAGTCACTTGAAACGGAAATGATACCCGAGTCGCTCCTATCTTCGTGGTCGGTAGGCTCCTGCTTCTGCAAGAAGAAAAACAAATTCAAGCGAAACCATGAAGATAAAAGTGTTTGTTTGATATGAAAATATCATGGCCCTGTATACAAGATAGTGTTGCACAGTTAAACGGCAATAAAGAGTGAAATAAAAAATGTATATTTATGTAACAACACCATTGTTTTGGAGATTAAAAGACAGATTTGCGTAACATGGAGCAACGTTAAATTAAAAATAGACACGGTAATCAAAATAACATGTTTGTTTATATTCTGTTTTTACGAAAAGTGCCACAAATATGCCACAAAAATAGGCGCTCTGGAAACATAATATCCTTTGGTCTATTTTTAAATTAAAGAGCATAAAAAACTAGGACATTGTTTATCTTGGTTTATGTGTTTACCAACGAATAGATTGGCTTAAAAAAAGCAACTTACCGGTAAGACGGAGTGGAATTGCCAGGCGGACGCTGGGGAGGAGGGTTCCAGCATCATATTGGGCTGATATCCTCCTAGGGGACGGGGAAGACCACCCTGGACACAGGTGGAGCTCATCTCGTAGGATACACCTCCTCTCATCTCATAAAAGGCCACTAATCTCTGCAATTCACGTCAATAAATTAAAAACAATCCTACTGTCGCGTTATTTAGTGTAAATATACTTTTAATTAAAAAAACTACCAACTACTGATAACATATCAATCGATATAGCAGCCGTGAATACCGATAAACACAAGTAAATAGATAGGTACCTAATAGTTTGCGAGCGATAATCCACTAAAGTCACACAAGCATGTAAAAACACTGATTAACAAAACTCACTGGAACTGATCATGCATAATCTCTACTCGCTGCTCTGCAGAACTGAATTGGAATAAGTTTCTGCCGTCTGACCATACCAATCTAGGATAGTAATGTCCAGTCACCTCCCACCCCCGAGCGCCTCGAATTCATCCCTCCCACATTGCCCCCACCCGCCGCGGAGCTTTCCAAAGCTCGGCGATTTACGAGATATATTATTATCCCTATATAGCGAGAGCTTTATGCGAGATTAAAAAAGTAATCGTTATTTTGAGAAATAAAATCCCGTAATAAAACGATATATTGAAATGTATATAGCCGCTTTAATGGGGTTTCCGCATAAAAAATGTATTAACTTTAATAGCAGCTTTTTGGTATTATTAATGTCGGCGATATTAATGCGCCTTTTATTTTTTTCACATCGATTTCAATTAGTAATTCAGTTTTGTTGTAACGGTCAGGCGTTGCAGCAGATTAAAAATGTACTTTAACCGTATTATATGACCAATATTTTTGATAACAGTTTCAGATATATTGAAATATAAAAGTTGTATCACTTACATAGCCTTCAGTTTTTTGAAATGGCTGGGAGCCTTCGGTAAAATTCCTCTCAGTTAAAAATAAACTATTATTTATAGAGTTTGTAATGAAAAATATCATTAAATTTAGTAGTAAGGTTCTGATGAGACCAACTAATTGATACACTAGTTTGAATTGGATTATCGGGCACTCTATTTCTAGATGTTATCAGATATATTTTTTAATATTATCGGATTAAAAAACTATATTATCTACTACCATAAAAAAATATTGATAATATTGAAACGTTCGATTGTTTTGTTAGATATTTCACGAGATAAATACATCATAGAAAAAATGTTATCGCTGCATTTTACATCGAATTAAAATGTGTTTTGGTATAATAAATATCGGTTTTGTTTTGTCGTTGCACAGCAGTGTCTTTTAAATGACAGGCATGGAAAACCCTTTCATGAGATGCTGTCACCCTCGTTAAAATTCTACCTGCTTTAAATAATGAAAAACATAAATTACAATATCCTAAAATTCAACTATGAAAGACTTCCTAGTATTGCTGAAATTTGCATTTTAAATTTTTATGGCCTTTTACTCTTTCTGCCTAATTCAAAAATAAATCTCAGTAGAAATTTACAACCCATTTAGATACATATGCAAAGCGACGAAGGTAGGTACTTACCGTAGCCGAAGGTCCTAGAATCCTATTCACTGACTTTTTCACGATTATACCAACTTTTTCACTATCTCACAATTCATAGGAAACACCACGAATCACGATGTATGTTTTGGGAAACCTCGAGGGCTTATGCAGAATCAAAATAGGCATTCTGTATTCATATGTTTTGGCCGTAGGGGCAGAGTGGTTCGCCTCCCACCACTTCCTACCCTTAGAATGGGTTTCCAATAAGTCCAGTTTACGGAAAAAATATATTAGACGAGGTGATTAGCTGTTTTCGGATATTAGAGAACTTGATAATTATTATCCGACAGTTAATGGGTTTGTAGATTTTTAACGTTTTACGTTCGTTATTGAGAAAATCGTTCGTCAAATTATATCTCATTTACGGAGTTGTAGGTATTCCATCCAAATTTCATTTACAAACGATGTATTTCCTCTATATTTTACCTATAATTCGTAATTGATTATTTTTTGATGACATTTCTGGATACCTACCTACGAAATTTCCAGGTAAATGTATGCTACAGTATGCTACATATATATATATATATATATATATATATATATATATATATATATATATATATATATATATATATATATATATATATATATATATATATATATATATATATATATATATTAATTTTTCATTAGATTTTCATACATATAGATATTAATAATGAAAAAAATATAAAAAAATATATACAGGGTGTTTATTATTGAAGGGCCTTACTCCAGGAATAGGTTCCTTGGCCGAAAATAAGAAGCCAATTTTGCTTACTTAAGGAGTCCACGGGATATTTTTTTTGGGTCTATTTTTTACGACAATTTATTTATTGTTTTGGTACTTTTACTAATATTTTTGGAAAATTAGCTTATGTTACAGTCACGAATCTCTAATTATTTTCTGCGGTACACATACAGGGCATTCTGAGCGTCCCGCTACATTATTTCCTTCAATTTCTTAAGGATATGTATTTTTGGAAAATAATTTTAAAACTTATTTATACACTTATTTTAAAATAACATTTCATTTGCTTTAAAAAAGGTATACATGTTGCATGTCGCTAAAATGCACAATTTTAGAGAAAATTGATATAAGTTGATATAAATGACCTTATTTTCGTTCAAGAAAGCTATTACTGGGGTATGGCCCATTCATTTGAGAACGCCATTTATATCTTCAATCTAGGTCTTTGGTTTTGTGAGAAATATGATTTTATTTGCGTTATGCAGTGAAAAATAATATTACAATGCAAAAGGTCTGGTATTGAGCCTTGAGGCACTATTGATGATATTTGTATTTTGGGGTTGAAAAAATAATTTAGGTATTCCTTTTTTTGTACGTAAAATAAATATAATACATAGATAAATAGGAAAGGAAACATAATATGCTAGATTATAACCTTTAAGTTCACTAGGTATGCAGCCTGAGCATTGATGTATTGCCATAGGCAATATCTAAAACTAGTGCTTCAATCATTTTTACCAGAAAAGTAGGTACCTGAGTTTTATAAAAAAAATCGAAAATCGAGTTAAAACGATTTCGGTATTTAGGACGAAAATTTCGTCACATTTTTCCAAAAAATTGTAACGTCATTTTTAACATTTTGATTACAATTAAATTAACGTATCCCAATTTCTTTCCAAAGATATTTAGAATTGTTTATAGATAATTACATAATGACTAAGAGATCATCCCTACTTTCGATTTATTGAAGGTAATGTATAATACACTGTGTGACAATAAATTATGACTAAACTTAATTGAGTACACATCGTACCTACTAATAGATATTACTAGGATGTCTCTATAATAATTAATAGAGCAAACATTATTTTATAAAATTCTAACATTCCCAAGGACTTATTGACAAAATATACGCTAATATTTAATATAAAATAAATGAAAACAAAGCGAAACCAGAATAATATAGATATAAAATTTATAGTTCCATATCTCACCCATATACCTACTTCAATTGTCTTACATATTATGGCGTGTTCTATAAAAGTAAGAGTGGCTTTTAACATAGGACAAATATATCTACGATCTATTTTATGGAAATAATAATCACAAAATCGCAAAATGTCGAACAGTGTTCCAAAATATCTATTTGTAATAATGCTAGATTTTGTAGTAATTTTCACTTGTCCGGAGTTATTGTAAAGTCTGAAATCATCTGGATGTCAAATACATTCTGATATTATATTATCTGTTACATAACTAACAGTAAAAACAACGGAGGCCCTAGGTTAGGACCCTGTGGTTGTGATAGGATATATACTGAGTGACAACTGATCTCACCAGTTTAAATATGACGAAACAGTTTTAAAACATATAAATTATTAAAAATACTTTCGGTTATAAGCTATCGGCTCGATATATGTGATATCTTTGAGCTGTATTTATGTATATGAAATCCGAGCAACGGTTTCGGTATCGGTACCTAGGTGGGTATGTACCGAGTAGGCATTCGCTATATTACCAAATATATATTTTTGTAAATCGATTTAATTATAAGTACAATTATCAGATGGCTATTGATTATGTCGTATGGAAAGGAACTAAGACGTTCACGGGTTTTTATTGCAGAAATCGATCAATGGGTTATAAATGAAGAAAAAACAGCGGAGTGTTATTAAATTAGAGAGTCGAAATTGAAGATAGGGGTGAAAAACCACCCCTTTTGATTTTTTCAATATATCTCCTAAACAAAGCAAAATTTCGTAATATCTCTTTTGAAACTTTTTGTAGAGAATCAAATTTCCCATCGGAATAGCATTTTCAGAATATTAAAAAAAAACTTGAAAAAAAAGCGAAAATTTCGATTTTTTGCTTTTTTGACTGTATCTCTTTTTGGGCTTAGACAGCTATAGGCATTGCTTCAGATAAAAAAGTAGATTAAATTTCCTTTAAAATGGTGGGAGTAACAATTTTTTTGGACGAATATTGACCGAGATATGGCCATTTGAACCTGGCTCTTTTTTGCATTTCATCCCTCTTGTACGATTAATGTTTTCATTCGAATTTTATTGAAAAAATATTGTTTTACTCAATTAAAAAGTTTTGTAAGCTGTCTAAAAATGTCAATTTTCTCTGACGCAATTACCACCAACATGTGATGCCATCACACAGCATGGCTTGAGGACTTTTCGTCAAATGCAGCAGTGGAATGGAAATATCTGGGACTCTCTGAGGTGGGGTTGGAAAAGGTCTAAGTACGGGTTAATTGCGATTCACACAACAGCACCTCCAGCACCAGAAATTTTGCTTAAAAAACTTGCTTGTAGTTGCACTACAGGTTGCCATGGTAACTGTGGTTGCAGAAATAGGAATATTACTTATTCATTTTTTTGTAAAGAATGCATGGGGATTAATTGTGACAATATAAAAAATGCTGATATTGCAGAAGACGACATTACTAAAGATATAGAATACAAAACAATATTCGTACAAGAGGGATGAAATGCAAAAGAAGCAAGGTTCGAATGTCCATATATCGGTCAATTTTCATTCAAACAAATTGTTCTATCCACCATTTTAAAAAAAATTTAATCTACTTTTTTATTTGAAGCAATGCCTATACCTATCTAAGCCCAAAAAAAGATACAGGTAAAAAAGCAAAAATAATCAAAAAATCGAAATAATCGCTTTTATTTCGTTTGTTTCGGCTGTTTCGGCACGAAATTTTTTTAAAATTTTTTTCTCTACAAAAGTTTCATAAGATATATATCGAAATTTTGCTTTGTTTATGAGATATATTGAAAAAACCAAAAGGGGTGGTTTTTCACCCCTATCTTCAATTTCCATCCTCTAATTTAATAGCACTCTGCGGTTTTTTCTTCAGTTATAACCAGTTGATCGATTCCTACAATAAAACCCGTGAACGTCTTAGTTCCTTATTGTCCTGTTTTTTAAGACCTAATCAATAGCCTAATTTGGGGTCAGAAATAAATTAATACATTTATCAATGAAATGATTTATTGTTATTGTATTTCAATTAGACGAGGCTGTAGAATACTTTTACAGTGTATTCTACAATATGCTCGATATAAATCTTCCCAAATATCACAATAGACAAAACAAATGCCATAAAAAATATCCTCTATGGGTCACGGATGAAATTAAAGAATTAATTAAAGAAAAAAGTCGTCTAATGAAATTGAAAAATGTATCACATATTTATTTAAATACCTTTAAAGCTAAACGTGCCGAATTGAAAATAAAAATAAAAAAGGCATATGCAGAGTAGGTATATTAAAAATTAGAGGCAAATATATGCAATGATACGAATAATTTTTGGAATTTTGTTAAATCTAAAAAACGGAGGAATAATTTGAAATGAAATAAATAAAACGAAATGAAACTTTTTATTGCATTCTGACGTTTCGGTTTCTTGAAATAAAGTCATATTCATAGGAACGACAAGCTTGCCTTTACAACAAATGCTGAAACATTGTTAGGGAAACATTATTTTATCTACAGGATTATACAGGACTGAATGACTATTTAGTTGAAATTTTAACATTTCTTTGTATTTTATTAATTTTAAAATCCACAAAATGTTTAATCTATAAATTTTATCAAATGTCGAAACTTATAGGTAGTCTATAAACGTATAATCTAAACATTAAACATATAAGTAGCCTTTTTATTAATAAATTCAGTTATACTTCTTCTTATCTTTAATTCTAATTAAGTTGAGATGATTTTATTTTTTAAAACTGGATAATGAAAAATAGTGGTACTTATGTGATAATAAAATCTCGAGATAATGTTTTTACGAAACTTCTACATATTATATGTGGTGAACTTAAAAAATCAGTTACACAATTTACCACCAGATATCATAGATCTTTATGTCATCTAGGTATATATAATACAGATAGCAGTTATCTAAATTTATTATTTCTAACTATTTTTTTGGTCGTAAATACAAATAGATCTGCATTAAACCTTGATACTAAATATTTAACAAGTCTCAATAATATCTTAAGTTAATATAGATTGTTCTTTATACTAAGAGAAAACAAGAAATTATTATTTACGCAGAGCATTTATCGTTTCGTCTGGAGATAGCAACTTCAGCTCTCTCGATTAGGTTGGGCATGCTGAAGTAAAAATATAAAAATAATTAATTATAAATCAAATAAAAACAGTCATGTCAAAGTACAAGGAAAACTAATTATCTTGGTTAGTCCGAGAAGGCTAAGTGTATTTTTTTTCTTCTAAATATCACTCCCACTTAGCAGCGTTACAAGTATTAAGTCGACATAGTCATATTACCTTGTGTAAATACTCTTTTTCATCCCATAAAATATCGCCCATTAAAGCGGTTAAAACATTTATGTATAATGGCAGCTCAAGAAATACAATCCATAATTAGCCAGGCTGGTTATCCTGGTCATCTGAATTAATTAAGAATGCACGCCTCGTCTCCCAGTGCTCTCAGGCATACCGCAGGGGTCATCCTTGGACCCCATACAATCCGACGTACATAACTGGCATGCCACACCTACTTCTGCAGTCTGTGCAGAGAGATAATATTCAAGAAAATACGACCCAACTAGGTGGGTCGTAACTATTAAGTTGTGCTGCATGGCCATCTTAATCTAGTAGGAAAGTTTCAGAACTGTATGATTTGTTAATATCGATAATTAATTAATTAATTAATTAGTTAATTTCGTTCTTGAGATGCGTGTTTACAAAGAAGGACACAGACACACGGACAATTTCTTTAAAATTTTTGCACTCTGATAAAATGGCTACTTTCGCAGGAAGAGTATAATAGAATTATGGGAATAATATTCTTGAATATAATGAAAATAAGAGCTGATGCACATTATCGGCCAACAAACAATATTTAAGTTTAGGATTATCAAAAATAATATTTACGAACATGATAAATATAATGTTTTTGCGACACACTGTAGACATTAAAAAACAGCAACTAGAAGAATTCTCAACTATAGAGGTAGATATTAGTAGATAATAAAAGCGTTTTAGTAAGATAAGATTCTGTGGAGGACATAGTAGATTTGCTTTTTGTATTGCGACACAGTGTATTTAAAAAGCAGTAGATAATAATTAATTTTATATTATTATTTTCGCAATGGTGTTAGAAGCTAAACGCTTCGCACTTGTTTAATTGTTGCTCTACATATTTATCAAAGATGATAAAATACATCTCGCTGAAAAAGAACTATGGTATTTTTTCTATCACTATTAGGGAAAAATGGGGCATTTTACATAATTAATATGTATTTATATTTATTGACATTTATTTCTTAACTTATTCCTTTGTCCTTTCCTCTATCTCTCCTTTTTTAGCCCTGTCAACGAAGACTGGCGTTAGCGTTTGAAAAAATAAATCGGAAAGTTTTAAAATTTTAGTTTGGGTTTACTACCGAATGTTCGGGAATATTCAAGAAGCGCCACCACCTTATATAAAAAGTAACGTTTTAGTTTTTCGCAAATATCTTAAGATATATCAACTTTCTAAAAAAAAAATCGAATTTAGCAAAATTTTAGAGCATTAAATTTCTCACAAAAACGTATTATATATTTAATTTTTTACATTTCTTTTTGACATTTTTGTACCATGAAATGACGTTATTAACTTGTGTCTTTATTTTACATCGAGTAGCTATCTTTTATATCCAGTGTTTTGGAAGCAAAATTCAACTTTCTCAACTCTCTGCGAAGACTACGTTAAATACATTCAAAATGACTACGGCCAAAACTGCATAGTGGTCATCATCCATGACTTGATGTAATCATCCGGAAGATAAAGTCGTGGCTGATGTTTCGACAAGCACATTCGACATCTGAAAAGTCAGTGTCATTAGGCAAAAAACCGTGGCCTGAGACCAGATACCGCATTATAATATTTTGAGGAGAGAGCTCTAGTACAGTTTTCATCATCAGAGTCAGTTTTACATTACGGTTTTGATCGCAGGAATCAGACCACAAAATTAGCTCTCTCACGTCTGATATTATATTTTCTTGAATATATTTATTTAAACATGAGCCAATTTCTTGATATCCTCGTCCTGCTTCATTCTCTAACCAGACATAAAGGTATGCCTTATTCTTATTTGAGCCCTTGTATATGCCCAAGTTATAGAGCCATATCTGTCGTTTATAAAACAAAATCACTGTCGGAAGTCTTGGTAATGGTAGTTTTCTCAAGATCAAAAATCAGGCACTCTACCCAGTCTGTTTCTTTTGATCTACTTATTATCTTCCTTCTGTTTCTTGCACATTGCCAAGCTTTAATATGCATATCATGTTCTTTTACAATTTCTTGTTTCTCTTAAACACTTGTTGCATTTTGACTATATGTGCTTGGAACGTGTCACATGAATTACATGTATCTTTTTTCAAGGTTTTAAATCTTAAAATAAATTCATACAAAAATATGCGCCTATACGAAACAAAATTTACAGGTTTTTCAACTTCCTCTGTATATTTCTTGTACATTAATAGGAGTGTCATTTCCGGGGGTAAAAACATTGCATCAGAAGTCTGTTCTCCTATAATGACTTTTGTACTTTGATATTGCATCTATCTGCTTAATCAATAGTTGTTTTCTTGCCTCTTCAATTATATTTTTCCTCGTTGCTCCTTTTCTCACTTATAGGTTATGCTACTTGCTCTTAATTTTATCGAAGCAGTATTGGCTCTTTTGGTTGAGATGCTTAAGGTCGTAATAAAAGTCTTACGACACACTTCGATATTGCTGAACCCGTAATGCATCGAAAATTGTCTTGATCTTATTCCTTGCCCATATCTTCGTTTCTTAGGTTCCTCTCTTACTGACACTCCTATTAAGGCTGTTTGAGCATCATAGCCACCCAATTCCCAATATTTTTTAAACTGTTCGTTGCTTTCCTTCTTCGTTATTAGTTTATAACATTTCCTGACACATTCACGCCGAAAAGATTCATCGAAATCTTTTTTTATTTATAATGTTTCCTTTATAGTCACAATGCCTGTATAGTCCAATTTCCTTTATAGTTCACCTGCATTTAGCGCTCTTGTCATATTTAGGTACTTTCTTTTTCTTCCCTGTTTCGGTCTACCTTTCGAAGTATTATGCACATTTATCTTCAGGTTCTTGTATCATGTCATGTTCTGACTCGAGCTCCGAGTAGAGCGTAGAAAATGGACGTGGTTCAGGTGGTAATTCGTATTCCGGATCTCGATATGAATCATATCCATCCTGATAATCAGGACTACTTACTATCTTTCTAAAAATAAAATTTTACATTTAAGTAAAAGGAAGCTTTAGGTTTCAGGTTTAGATTACGCCACAGGGCTGTAATATGGGCCTGAGGTTAACTGGAAGAGAAGGAGTTCGGATCTGCAAGTTGCGAAGATCTGAACTTCCACTTCCACCGTTCTTCCAAACTCACTTCCAAAGTTATCCAGCGCAATGTGGGCTGAAGTACATCATACTTTTTAAATATATTATAATTAATGATGGATGCTTATTAAAGACAATATTATTACTATTTTTTTGATAAAGTTGATGTGTAATAAAATATATGCAAAAAACTATAAAACTACATTCTATTTTAGATGGCGGCTTCGGCGCCGACTCAGCTTCAATTTCCCAAAAGTTGATATAGGTATATTTATTTAATAGTAAGCCCAACTGAACATCCTCACCAAATTTCAAAACTCTCAGAATATTTTTTTGGTTTGGGCTTCGTTGACTGAGCTGGAGTGTAAAAGCTGGGTTTTACAGGTATTCCAATTGGCATTATATGTGAAATTTACCTGTATTGGCCTAATCTTTAATGGGATTAAAATAATTGCAACTCCCAGTCAATAAGTCAATTCCCAGTAAATTCCGGGAACCCAAATTCGAGCTAAATAATAAACTGCATCATTAGTTGTCATGGTTTCGAGATTTGATTACAGTAATATTTGCAAATAATTAGAAACGGCTACATGTCTTATTTATTTATAAAAAAAATGAAGGGTAATTATAACTGTGTTTACCCACTCGGATGAACTTGCAAAACAAAATTTTCCGAATTTATTCTGGAACAATATCAAGCGTTATCAGCACCATAAAAAATATGTATTATGACCTACATTATTTAATATAATCTCCACTAATCTTTTATATAACTAAAACTGTATGTCGCGTGTTGTAATGTTTGTAGAGGGGTTACAGTTTAGTTTAGAGAATAGTTAAAAAATATACCGTTGCGAGAAACTACATAGCTGCAAGTAAAATCAATGGAGGTCAATGTCAAACAATATTGAATATTATCTTGAAAAAAAAACTCAAATAACATATTTACTACTTACAAATCTATATTTATAAAATTATTACGGAAGTTAAAAAAACACTTGATAAATATTTATCAGTATGTCATAACTTTAGAATAATAAATTTAAAAAGTTATGTGATGGTGATTTTATATCAAATTATAAATATAATAAGGTCATAAATGTATTTTTGATTACTTTAGGACGGTTTATATACAGAAATAAGGCTAGTGGTTTGATTAGAATTTCCGAGGCGGACGAATCGCTGTTTTTTAAATAATAGGCGCTGTAAGATATATATTATATATGATGGTGCTGAGAATAAATCGGTTTAGGTACTCTTTTTTGAAATTTGAGAAAGTTAAAATTATGTACAAACTGATTTTACTTTTCATTAGAAAAGCAGCGTAGTCTTAACAGTTAGGAATGTCACAACGCCTCTCTTTGGCAATATGAATATATTTTAATTGGACAACTGACCATTACTGGGGCAGAAGGGAGAAAAGGACGCAGGAGCAGTTCCAATGAAAATTTTTAAAAAGGGATGATTCTGTTGCCCGTTGCTCTGATATCGAATCGGAGTGATATACACGTTTTGTAAATCAGAGCAAAATTAGTCATCCTGGCAGAAAGCCGCAAGCAACCCATACCTCTAGGCTAGCAGTAATAGGGTTTGGAGAAAGTAAAGTCTATATAGAGCAAAATTTTTGAAAAAAGTTGAAGATTTTGTTTCCTAGAACATGTTGTCTTAGACACGGACAATTGGTAGGTGGGGAAAGGTTGTCGTATAAACAAAAAAATATTTCATTCTTCTCAATTAAAATATTTTTAACGTTTTTTATAATCTTCCCCCACCTACCAATAATTGTCCGCGTCTATGACAACAAAAACTTTTTTCAGAAATATCGCTGTTTTTCGGTTATCGAGATTTTTCTCAAAAACGATGATTTTTTCCTATTTCTATTGGCCTACTCGGTCTTATATTCAGCAGTGAGTTCCACCTCTTCGTTGATTGAAAGAGAACTTCATCAATCGACGACCTTTGATACTTTATAATATCTTCCTAACTCACACTCCAAGGGTGGCAATGGGTGCAATTGCCCTCTCCCCATGGGCCATAAAAAATGCCAAAAAGATCTGTGCGTTGATTGAAAGAAAACTTCATCAATCGACGACCTTTGATACTTTATAATATCTTCCTAACTCACACTCCAAGGGTGGCAATGGGTGCAATTGCCCTCTCCCCATGGGCCATAAAAAATGCCAAAAAGATCTGTTGAAGATGGTAATGAGTAGTGACATTATTTTTAGAAAATGTTTTGACTTTTAAATTTGACTAAATTTGGTTTCAGATGTTTATGTACCTACCTATCAAAATTTATATAACTTATATGTTTTGATTTCTGTTATATTATTCTTAGTTTTTATTGAAGTTAAATTTTTTTAATATGATGTTATAGATGTTATATGATGTTTAATATGAGTGATATATAATTCTTTTTTTTTTATATTATATGTCATTTAATACAAAAAACATCGCTATGTTTTCCTTTCTATTTTAAAATCATAAATATGCTTAGCAATAAATAGCAAACACAAAAAAGTTGTACATTTAGTAACTAATTTGAGTTAGGAAAAGTACGATTTTTCCTAACTACTGCAGGAAAAATTTTCCCTCACGCAAATCGCGATTTTTGCTTATTCTTCTATATCATCTTCCACATTATCGTTGGAAGCTTGAATCACATTTTCGAAATTCACAATTTTCAAAAAAAAATATGATAAATATAGTTAATTGAGCTATTTTCAAAACGATATTAAAATCATGTGTGCAGCTCGTAGGAAAAGTGTCTTTTCCGCACATGGCGTATTGTTCCGCATTATGCGGAAAAAAGTCACTATTCGTAACTTATTGTATAATAGCATATTTTTAATAGTGTATTTGAATGTCCATTTTATAAAACGATAAATTACTGTTACAAGAGAAATAATGCCGATGTCTGTAGTACCTATAATTAATAGTATTAATATATTTTTTTGGGCACATTCAAGCCATTTTATGTATTTATCTCACATAATATGCTATAATATTCTAATTTAGATCTAACTACATAATTTAACATATTTATAGCGGAAGAGTGATGAAGGAAATTTGACTTTAGTGGTTCTTAATTACTAAACTTCTTGGTTTTATAACCAAGGTTTCGGAGGGATCTTCGAACTAAATTTTCAATATGACGGAAAGTCGAAGGAAAGTTTTCACCATCTAAAGTCACCCCCAAATCCCTGCTTTTATTCACAATGTCACAGGGTTATTCATGCGAGAAAATATAATTTGGTAACATTTACTTATATTTAAAAATAATTTATTTAAATTGCAAAATGTAAATTTGTCTTCTGCAAATGAGCATAATCAGCTAAAGTATTTATCAATTTATTTTTTAATCATCGGCATACAAATAAATTTTACTCGAGGCAAAACATTTATATCTCGCTTAAAAATATACTAAATAACAGAGGCCCCATGTGGCATTCTGAGGAACCCCTGATTATACTTCGACAATGTTTTATTTCAAATTATTTAATGCTGAATTTAAAATACAGGCATGACACAGTACCTGTTATAAATAAACTGGAAGTAAAAAATATTTTATTTAAAAAAATTTATCAATATTTATCGGATGTTTATTTCTACGTCATAATAATTACTATACTCTTCATTTAAATATCCCATTACTTTCTGCCTATATGACGCATCACTTCCAATATGTTGTTTATTTCGACATTCTCGCGAAATCCATATTTTAGGAGCTTTCCTAACATTTCGTCTCGCTCTGCTGTTATTTTGCGAGGATCCCTTCCTTTTTCAACCCCTTGCAGCCGAACGTACATTCACCCTCGCCGGTCTTCCATTGGCCACCCCAGCTGGACATTAAAGCCACCCTCTAAACTACCCTTTGCTATTTTGTTGTTTTCAGCGAAAAAACTGCCCCGTCATCGGCTGGAAATGTTTGCAGACTTAAAATCTGCCGATGGTTTGTTTATTCCCCGCACGGGTCATTTGAATTTCAAAGGGGTCTGTCTCTTTGCTATCCTGGTATTTATCTTAAAGCGAAGAACAACAAACTTGCCGAAAGGAACGGCGCTGCGGGTAAATGATTACCTTAACATTTACGGGATGTAATTTAATTTAAAAACAGTTTGAATTACCAGAAATTAATTCAGTATTAGCAATGATACATATTTATAGTTCACTCAATAGAAACATGAAAAAGAGCTTGCTAAAGCTCATAGAGAGATAATTTAGCTATCTATGGTGGTGAGGTTATAGATACCCCATGTTTTCGACTTGGGGTTTCTATACCGACGATGCCGTTCGCGCCACCCTATTGGAAAACGTAAAAAAAGGTTTATCACGCGGATATGTTAAACCTTGTAAACCACGTCAATTGCTGTAATTATAATTAATTATAAATTAATTATAAAATATGTAGGCTATTAAACTCCCTACATATTTTGTATTAAACTTTTTCTCTCAGACAAATGGTTGCTGAGATATAAACGCTTGAAATGGAGGTTGTTGTTGAAAAGTACACAAAACAAAAATACACTTTTCATTGATCCTATCGCAGTATTCTACTCCTTTCCACACTATCGTTGAGGTAGAGTAAAAAGCACGTTTTTTCAGTGGATTCCTCAGGAGGCCTAATCCACAATTGATGGTTAAATTTCTTAGAGGTTTTCTTAGACGGACCACTTGAATATTCTCGCTATCTTCGTCCGTGGTGGTATTACGCATCCAGTGATATAAACTCCGGGATCCTAATGACGTAGACGTCGACTTCAACTGCATCCTTATTTTCAGAATCCCCTGATACCAACTATGGTATTTTATCACATGAAACACCTGCACAAAATGTACACAGTATGGAACAAAAGATTGAACTTAATAATTATATAAATTGTAACGGTAACAAACGTTTTTTCCATGGTATACAAACTTTAGTTAAATTTACCCTACGCATCATCTACTCTACCTATAATTATTCTAATACTTACTAATATATACAGGGATGGAGAATAGACATAAGTACACTCCCCGGCACAAAATTCCGTCACCCTAAAATTTTGCCCAATTTTGATGTTTTATAACTTTTTTATTTTTCATCTGATTTTCATAAATTTTTTACCAGTCTGTAGATCAGTTCATTGTGTGTCTTTTTAATTATTGTAATAAGTCATATTTTTCGTCCAGGCAATATTATACAGGGGTAAATCAAAGTGTTGTTTTTTGTCGTAAACTCAAAACACCCTGTGGAAAAATTGAGGCGAATAATTTTGTTTACAAACTGTTTGCTGCCATCTTAGACGTATTGTAAACATTTTGTTTTTTGATTCATCCCATTATCTCATTTCTTCTGCGAGCAGCAAAATTTTAAATGAAACGCTGATTTCAAGCTTATTTTTATTAACAAAAACATCCACTAGGTATATCACAAAATTAATTAACAAAGACAAATTTTAATAACGTGTATGTCCTCCTCTCGCAGCAATGACAGCTTGCATTCTTCGTGGCATCGAATTAATAAGATTACTTATTCTGTCTTGAGGAATAGCCTGATATTCTTCTGTCAGCGCCAGCCGTAAGTCTTGCAAGGTTAGTGGTTGCACAGGACGGCGACGGAGTGCTCTTTTAAGAACATCCCAAAGATGTTCGATTGGGTTGAGATCCGGGCTACATGCGGGCCAGTCCAATCTCATCCAGATATTCGCTCACTACCCGTGCAACGTGAGGTCTAGCATTATCATGCATTAATGTAAATTGGTTCCCAATGAAAGGAGCAAATGGAACAACAATTTCTTGGAGGATTTCCTCAATGTAACGGTGGGCGGTTAGTGCTCCATTTTCAACAAATACAAGGTCAGTACGTGCATCGGTAGAAATACCCGCCCAAACCATGACTGAACCACCGTAATATTGCAGTCGCTCAGATATTATGCAGTCTGCATATCTTTCATTTCTACGTCTGTATACCCGTTCACGACCATCCGGCGACCTTAAACAAACCCTGGATTCATCTGTGAATAGTACGTTTCCCCACTGTTCTACAGTCCAGTCAGCATGCGCTCTTGCAAATCTCAGTCGGTGTTGTCGATGCCGAGGAAGCAATTTTGGACATACTGCTGGCCTTCGTGAATGCAATCCTGCTTCTAACAATCTTCTACGTATCGTTCTTTCACTTACACTTACTCGACGTACCATTTGCAAGTCATTTTTTAGATACACAGCAGTAGCTCTTCGATCTCTTAAAGAACTCATAATGACAAAGTGATCATCAGCTTGAGTGGTCATTCTCCTTCTGCCAGAGCCTTGCCGCCTAATAAAGTTTCCCGTCTGTAGATACCTATTCCAAACATCACAAACTGTAGACCGCGCAATTCCCAGAGTACGGGAGACATAACTCTTATTGCGGCCATCCTCTATTAAGGCAACAATTCTACCTACGTCTGCTGTAGTTACCATGATGACAACACACTAAATTAACTGTACTGTCAAATATTCTGTCACAATAACCGCGTATTTAGCCAACGTCGATGTTTTTTAATTAAAAATGATAAAATTAACAGCGTTTCATTTAAAATTTTGCTGCTAGCAGAAGAAATGAGATAATGGGATGAATCAAAAAACAAAATGTTTACAATACGTCTAAGATGGCAGCAAACAGTTTCTAAACAAAATTATTCGCCTCAATTTTTCCACAGGGTGTTTTGAGTTTACGACAAAAAACAACACTTTGATTTACCCCTGTATAATATAGCCTGGACGAAAAATATGACTTATTACAATAATTAAAAAGATACACAATGAACTGATCTACAGACTGGTAAAAAATTTATGAAAATCAGATGAAAAATAAAAAAGTTATAAAACATCAAAATTGGGCAAAATTTTAGGGTGACGGAATTTTGTGCCGGGGAGTGTATAAACAATTGGAAGGATTACATAATGGGTCTTTGTGTCATCCATTGTTTTTGTGCTTTGGGATGACCTTTCTGATGTATTATGGCAGATATTTTATAGCGTTCCTTGGTTTATACAAAACGTTAGATCTTGGATATTTGGTTCCCAGGATATAGTTCAAGTTCACATACTTGCTTGGTTTAACATTACATAATATGGTATGTTCCGAAAAAAGGCCTGCTTCCATATGTCAGGACATTTAATTTCTGAGGCATCGAATTGAAGTTTACAGGGCTAAAATAAAATTTGTTGCTTTATCCAATACAGCTAATGGAAACAACGGTCAGCTTCCGGTTTAACCGGAAGTCATCTCATCTTGTTCATTTATCTCGGTTATTTTAAATGGAACATCCTGTATATTGTTACATATTTGAACACAGCGTTTCCTCCCAAATAAACTCATACCAAATATAATGGGTTTAGCTTCGCAACAACGGAGATTTTTGAAAAAACATTTTACCAAAGAAATAAAAGAAACAGTAATATATGCAAGAGAACCGAAAAGAAGAACTTTATTAAACATTAATAACAAAACAACATTAATAACAATGCTATACGTATTGTTCGAAATGCAAACTATTTTTATTAATGCACATTTGACACCTTCTTAGTGCACCTCAAGCTGCAATCAAAACCATTTGTGGACTAAGATTTTCGCAAGGGTTTTTTATTCTTGTTTTCACGGTGGCCACATTTTCCGGAACTGTGGTAAAAACTATGTCTTTTACATAAGCCCACAAAAAAATCCAAAGGCGTGAGGTCAGGTGACCTCGTATGCCATCGAAATGGCCCATTATAGTACCCATCCAATTCACTTGGAACTCCTCGTTTAAGTATTCAACACTAATAGCAGGGCTATGCGCAGGGGTACCACCGTCTTGCTGAAAAATAATGCTGCGTAACTGAGCCAGAGAGAATTCCCCAATATAATTTTCCATAAGTTTAAAAGCAGGTCGTTATATATATATATCTGCATTAAGTTATTAAGTTGCCAGTCAATGAAAATAGGGCCATTTATCTTATTGCCAAAGAATACCGCACCAAACATTCACATTGAAACGTAGTTGTACATTTGTTTCAATTACGTTTCTAGGATTTTTAGAGACCCAATGAAAGTGATGATTTCGGTTGAACATTCCGGTATTCGAAAAAGTATATTCATCGTCCATCAGATTTTTGTATAAAACAAGGCATCCTGTTTCTGTAAGAAATAGTTGCGGAATTCCAGTATTCCTAGATCATCTAGCTCTTGAAAATGTACTATTTCACTCACCGAAGTTCTTCAAGGTCGGGTTTATTTATTGCATACTGGCGCTTCGCATTCACGAAGGATCTAGTGTGCCTTAAAGTCTGCTCAAGTTAGCTCCTTCTGTTGGGAAGTCACCCTATACCTAATTGATCTCCATACATACGCAACGGTTGATAGCTATTTATTCCCGATTGTAAATCCATTACATTACATTATAGATGTTAATTCTCTCCTCCAAAGTAAACCTATTTCATATGAAAAATACTACAGATATAACTATTATAAAATTATCATACAATCACACATAAGTTAAATATTGGAACTGTCAAATTTAAATCATACAAATAAGTTTGTTGTTTAATTGTTTTTTTCAAATATCTCCGTTGTGGTCGAGGGATCCATGAAATTTGAATGAGTGTATTTGGGAGGATACGCTGTATTCAAGTATGTAACAATATACAGGATGTACCATTTAAAATAACCAAGTTTCAGACAGTTGAGATGACTTCCGGTCAAACACGAACCTGACCGGTGTTCCCATTAGCTTTATTGGATAGAGCAGATAATTTTATTATACTTGTCTTTGTTGCGTTTTTGGCCGTTCATCAGCTGTTCATCATCACTATTCATGGTCTATTTTTTTCATCCGCTCTTATCTTTTTTATTCTGTGCTACTGATAATATTTCTGTTTTTTCAAATTGTGTTTACGTATAAAATCCGTGCTTTTTCTTTAGTAGGTCACGAGTCGGAATAAACAAAAATCATTAATCTGTGCCACGAAATTAACTGACTTCTTTATGGGTTCAACATACTGCTATAAATATATATTTAGATATTCGATAGAAAGGTAATATGGCAAAATAATTTTTGAAATGTTATGTATTAAATATGTATAAGCGAGTAAATAATAATGTGAGCTTCATTAGATACTTCAGCTGCCATCAGGAAAAAAAGCAATTCGAACATAATATATATTAGGTTAGATATATTACCTACAGTATGTATCTATATTACGTACAAAATCAGTTTGTTAAGAACGATATATAATTTTTATAAGAGTAATAATTTATAGGTCCCAAATCCTTACTCTGTGTCATCATTTTGAGATTTATATCTTGTTCGTCCTTGATCTGTCCCATATGTCACTAGTATATCGTCCTTTCGGTAGATTGGCAAAGATATCAACGCAGATTATGTGTAAAATGTGACGTATTTAAACGGCAGTCGATACTTGTCAAAATACTTAAAATAAATGTCAAAATTAGAAAAAATACTGACGACCTAACTATGGTGACACATTGTTAATTTTACAAGTTGTTATTTTCTATTGTTACTTAAAGACAGTTGTGCAAAACAATATTGGGCAAAATCTGTACTATGGTAACCACCTTGTTAGGCTCAAATTAACAAACCCATATATAACAAGGATTGTTAAATTTAGTTCAAATGTACTCTCTAACAAACTTCAGCAGAGTGGTTGTTTTAGGTTAGGAGATATTCATTATATTTGAAATTTTGAAAATGAATGGCAACATTCTAGAGGTTAATTATTAAATAGTGCCGAAAGCTGTGAAATATGGCAACAAAAAAAGGATGTAGAACCTGATCCTCAATTGGTCCTCATGATCATCAATTGATATATATATATATATATATATATATATATATATATATATATATATATATATATATATATATATATATATATATATATCAAAAGTCTGGTTTGAAATATAATAGTTATTTATTGACTTACACTTACCGTTCTTCTTCGTCACCAATTTTATCTAAAACCGCTAACAAATTATTTCTCCAAGAATTCCTTTGAAAGCAGGAAAAATATCATAAAAGCACGAACAAATACAAGGTTATTCTTATTTTAGAAACAAAACAATATTGTTAAGTTGATCTCACTTGTTAGCTGACGATTGAAATGTTAATAATATTTCTGCCAATACTTTGTTAATTTTAACAACTTTTGTGGCAACAATAGTCACTTCTTATTATCATCATTGTTAAAAGGCAATATTGTTAAGTTACCAATATTTGAAAAGTTAACAATGGTCACAATAGTTAGGCCGTTAATATTACTTATATTAGGGATAGAGAACTGTAGTTAAAAAACAAGCGAACCACTCCTTCGACTATACTGGAGAATGTGGGCAGATCCGAAAAAGAAAAAGATAACAAAAAACAATCCCCCATTACAGACGCGCGTAAAAAGCTCCCAACAGAAATGTAGCCTAAAGCTGTGGGGAGCACGTGCTGACAAATCTCGGCCTCTGCTTTCCAAGTCACTTCTGAAAATACTACGGCGCGTCCTACGCCATTCAAGACTTTCGTCGATCCTAATCTTTACGTGACTATTACGTAAGAATAGATCTGCAAGTGGAAGCTGTTCAGGATTAGTGATGTTAAATGTGTGTCTCATTAGGTACGCTCGAAACGAAACTGACCTAGCCGTACGTTCGGAAACTGTTTTGCTAATGATATATAAATAGACTCGAATGGGTAGAATTATTGCTGGAGACCAAATAATAGAATTCCTATATCCGGAAATTATTCAATTTATTTTAATGCAAAATATATTTTTAAATATAAATTAACAGAGTGGTGTAAGGACCAATTTTATTATGTGAGTTTAGATTACTTATAGCCTTGGCGTTAGTATAAATCTTTGAAAAATATATCTATACTTTGGAAGCTTAAAAAGCCCAAATGTAGTTATAGTCCAAGCAATGGGTAGAAATAAGGGGTTCTATTCACAAAAGGTCGGAAAAAACTGATATTTAGTGGGATGGTACACATAGGTCCCCTGATGATATACCTCAGTTTGCGAAGTCGGGGGTTTGCCGCTGGAGGGATGGGGGATGCGTCGCGACGCTTTTCGGGAAATAGCGCCGTTGTGGTAAGTGCTATCGACAAAACTTCAAATGATTGGGCATCTGCAGATTCAGAAAACTACTCTTTCAGAAGAAAAACATTACAGAATTGTTCGATAGAGCAATCTATCTTCGTCTTAATCCGCGATGAAATTATTTTGTTGAAAATTGAGAATTTACCTCCAACTTTGGCGCCCACCAAAATTGTGCACAATTTTTGCTCTACATATTTAACATAACGGCAATATTTCCTGAAAACCGTCGCGACGCAGAGTTTTGAGGCCCCCACCCCTCGAGCGGCAACCCCCCGAGGTCGCAAACTCAAGTGTAGTATCGGGGACCTATGTCTACCATCCCACCATATTTCATTTCTTTCCGACCTTTTGCGAATAGAAACCCCCATTGCATGAAATATTAAGGAACATATTAATTTCATGAAGCAAAATAGTTTTCAATTTAAGAGACAAATTGAATTGATTGATTTAAGAGACATGAACAAGTGGGAAATAGAAGCAAAAGAAGAATTCTACGATGGATGATATTTTTGCAGTATTTGATACAAAAGTCACTGATACTTTATTTGAAAATTGTATGGTCGTTCCAGTTCAGCAAAAATTTACGTATGAAATTAGCATAGGCAGCAGTTTTAGGATAACGAGTTTTAACAGTCTCTCGATGGTGTTAATATCATTAGCAAAAGACGCATTGAGTGTAGTATTCAGCGGTTCGACTACTCAATAACCAAAGAATCAGTAAGGGAATGTCACCAGGCCTTTGTGGGGACTCCCAGGCTGATAAATTTAGCAAGGAGGTATCGAGCCTGAATATTTTTGGACCTGGTGCTTCCAGTGCATTCTGATCGATCCGAGCTACTGCAGTGTTACTGCTACATCAAAAATGTTCCAACTATTTCCAGGAATATCTATCTATACCTTGTTCCTCTAATACTGGGTCTGAGGTTTTTAGATTTTCTTGTCACTTGATAAACGTAAACTTTGAGGGAAACGTTTTTGCATCTCTTACCCAAAGAACATGCTGTTAAAATATAGATATAATGAATATAACTTTTATCATAAAAAATTGCAGATTTTAAATTCAGAAGACATAAAATATTAAATATTATAAGAATAAAATTACG
This sequence comes from Tetropium fuscum, assembly GCA_964058915.1. NCBI lineage: Eukaryota > Metazoa > Arthropoda > Insecta > Coleoptera > Cerambycidae > Tetropium > Tetropium fuscum. Next base: position 173,029 of record CAXKVY010001815.1, read on the forward strand.
AAGCATAGTTTGATTGCTTTGAAATAACTTATTCAGCTGATTATTTTTATATACTTTATCAATAATTACCTGTTTGATGAACCTGACAAATAAACAATGAACCCACACTGATGATTTTAATTTTTATGACTGAAATTATTATATCATTGTCCTAAACATTCTTTAAAAAAGCTATCCATATTATAATACTATGTACATATCTAACATTTTCTTATAAACAATAATTCATCGCTTAAATAATATTTCTTAATTTTCTTAAATACTATTAGCTACACATTTTTAAAAATAATATTTTTATCCAAAAAAACTTGGTACGACGTACTACGTACGAACTTAGTACGTATGTTTTGAAAATGTTATAAACTTTGTAGAAACTTACCAGCTTACATAAATGTGCTCAACAACTTTTGTGCTCAACACCAGCATTTTAAGGTGTCAAAACATGTCCTCTGAAAAAGGGCTTGTCCAACACGCCCATACTCGTCAACAGAATGTTGGAATTGGAAAAAGCAAATGCTCATGTTTTGCATAGGCCCTTGCGCGGCAGCTGTATGGGTATAGGGTTACTTTTACCTTGAATGTAGCTTTCTCAAAGGGTCACTCACCCCTTTCCCAAAAGGACGCTATTATTTTTTGACCACAAACCAGTGGCACCGCAGAGGGATTCTGAGATTCGTAGTAATTCATATTTAGAGATGTCCCAACAGATTTAATATTATGTGTGTATTATAGTACCCGCCAGAAATAATTCACATTCGTATAAAAACTATTCGTATAAAAAGATACTGCCAGTACTAATTCGAATTAATTCTCTTTGTTTTTGCATTTCACTAAATTATTTTTTATCAATTTTAAAAATACTTGATTCATTTTTCTAATGAGTTATTTGAGAAATAATAACAATTAATAAAATAGGAGCTTTATTTTAAAGTAATAAACATTATACGTACATACAAAATTTAATAATTTATATAGGTAGTATCCTCAATTGAAACTTGCCTTCATCTGAAAAAACATCTGTATCATCATCCGATTCCTCTGCCAGGTTGATAATAAATCTTTCACCACCATTGATAAGAATTTGTCCCAGTGTTCATATTCTTCCTCATATTTACTTACTTTTACAATTGCCTTCGTCTTCTTTTGAAATATTTAAAAATTCTTCTTTAATAAATTCCACGACTTACCTATTTTATTGAATTTTGGAAACAAATTTTTTTCTAGGGACTCTCATTTTAATTGGAATAAAATTACAGTGATACAGTGGTAACCTTAAAACAGTATGGCCTTTTTTGCTATATTGCCAATCACATGCTGTTCTCCCATTGTTTGGAATTAAGTACCTCCAACAATTGCTTTTTGGTCAAATATATTTTTGTCCATATTTTTGTGGTAATCCACATTAAATTCTTCCAGCTTTTTACCAAATAATTGAATGCCATTTTGAGCCCAACTTGGAGGTACATCTTTTAGCTGACAGCTGACTTTTTCGCAGTGTCGTGGATGTCATACCAGGTATCATCCAAATAATAAATCTGTTTTCCTTTATCTCTAAATTCTTTTATTTTCCCTAAATATTCTATTCGCCAATTTACGATCCTTTGACGTTCCATTACGGCATCACGCTTATTAACAATTTTAAATTTGGAACCCAATTTTTTAAGCCTCCGTCGTAAAGTGCTCTCGGAACAAGATGTTTGAAGCTCTGTAAGTTTCTTTAAAATTTCTATGGTGGGAACTATTGTTTTTATATTATTCGTAAATTAAATTTCTTAAAAGTTTGCTTGTGGCCAAGTCCAAATCTGCTTGTGGTCAAGTACTATAAGGAACCTCCGTTAGCTTTGACAGTTTACTTTGAGTTAGCTTTAAGTTGTTATATACATTTAGGCAAATATGTTTAGCTTGGATAGTCGGATTCACCTTGGGGTTCTAACAAATTCATAGCAGGTTCGTGCTTTAATATTAGGATCCACAATAATTCTTCTCCAATGGCCTCTAAACAGAAGAATTATTCTCCCACGGTCGAAACATTGTTTACTATAAACTATTACAATAGTCTGGTTAACAGTGAAACTCTGCGGGTAATACGAAGCACGAAATAGTTAATTTAGCGTGTGGTTGCTACTATATTTACACTCCTCAGAAAATCAAGCCCGACCCCGCCTCGGTTTTTACTTAGGACGAGGCAACAATTCGATGCTTTTTATACGAACTTTTACGACTTTTTCCTACATGTATAATCAAGACCTCAATAATTTTGGCATGTTATTTTTCAGCCGTAAACATATGCTTTACTGGTTTTAAAAAAATGCCATTCCTAGAAATTCACAGAAACGGTTAACCATCAATTTATTCTAGGAATTCGTGGATGGTTAACACCATTTCTCTGAGCTAAAAGCAAGAAGGCGAAGCCGGTTACGCCGGCAACCTTATTGGCTGCTGACACATGTTATAACTCTGAATAAGGGCGGAGACAATACTGTTAATATATTGAAATTTGAATAGCGTTTATACTTGCCTAAGGTTTTATGATCGATTTCGACCTCCTTAGTTTGACGCGAGTATAACCAACAACTTTCAGTAAAATGGCTTCTAGCAGTTTCAGATGCCCCTAGCAGTTTCAAGAAGTTTAATCCTAGATTGAATGGTTGCAGATGGATTGCAACAAAAGGCCTGATTCGCTAGCCACCACACATGATACCCTCAGATGTTACTTTTAGGGTCTAGTGTCAAATACATGTTTTGCCAACTTAAATGTACTTCAGAATGTATTATATAATCAGTAGATCGCAAAACAGCTTTCATCCATGCTTACAGTACATCTCGGACAGGTATATAGGAAATAAAAAAAAACATTTAAGTTTCCGTCACACGCGCCGACTGCAAAACCTCTACACTTACATCATTCGATCTGTTGAACGTGAAGATATGCTAAACGAACGAATGCACAATATAATTAACTGATATAATGCTTTTATGGGTTCTCTTTATCTACGTGTGATGTGCTTGAAGTGCTCTTTATCTAACATGCCAACACTCTCGCTCTTGCATAAAACTAAAATATGGGAATCTGTTTTCAGTTTTAGACCTATACTGCGTAAGAAAGTTTTTGTTCGGAGTTTCTGTTCGGAGTTAGGAATTTCTGGAAAGCGTGAGGTTCAATATTGATTTTCCCATTTTTTGGGCGAAAATGCTACTAGGTTGTTAGTTTAATAGACATTTCAGTTACCAAAGATAAAGGTTGCTGGTGCACCCTTAATTTGAAACACCTTGTGTAGCGAAACTGAAAATACGGACTTAAGTAGTTTCGTGACGCCACTGTACAAAACGTCCTGTAGGTATCTGGTCGTTTTTACCCTATTTATGCAATTGGCATTTTGGGTGAGGCCTGTCCAAAATGCCGTTATTTCTATTTCAAAAGCGTGCACAAAAAATAATTTATAACTCTTGCATCCAATATCTGGCAAACCCTTTTTTACAACCCTTGCGCGATGGGCTTGTAAAGTTTTTGTGGTGTCTAGAAAATAAGTACCACTGCATTATGGAATATTTTTACGAGGCCGACTGTTATTTTGGGTAGTAAATAAATAAAAGACCAAATATTACATTAATGACTTGTTTATTATTATTTATTTAATTTTAGATAAGCCTTCTGAATGAGTAACAGTTATTTACATGTTTATCAACTAATAATTGTTAAAAGTAGATAGATAAAGTAGTTCCTGAATAGTGATTGCATGCAACAGTGTTGGAACATTTGAAATATAAGAACCTACCTATTTATTAGCTTTAGAAATATGTGATGCAGTATTATCACAAATCAAAACACGATTTAATTTCTCTGGACACTTATCCGCTTCCAATTTATTTATGTCAGAGAAGTTTTCTGCGTATAAACATCACTTCCCCGAAACATTTCTGAGTGAGACATGTTCACAATTTCCTTTTTAAACAAACAACAGCTGAAAACAGAATTGCAAGTACTATATCAGAGAGACGAATTAAATAGTACTTCTGGAGCAGTTCCATTATCCGTTTTATTGAATGAAGAAGGTTTAAATTCTACATTTCAAGAAACTCTCAAACTTTTAAGTATATTAAAAGCCATACTTATGTCAACATCTGAAGTCAACAGTATTGACAACTTTAATAATAAAGTAATTGAAAATTTTGCAAACAAAAAAGAGAGAAGGATAGAGTTAATTTACCGTAAACTTTTAAACTATCGGTATAAAAACTTTCATCGCTTGTGTTAATTAAATTAATTTTATAACTTTTTTTTAAATAGACATAAAGACATAGTAGTTTTAGGAGTTCTCTATAGGATCATATATCAGGAGGTTAGAAGTAAGCTACAACTACTGTGGGTAAGTAATCTTCTATAATCTTTATATTAATTAATTATTTTGTACTAATCCATTATGACCATTTTTTGAAAATTTTCTATAAAAATAAATGTGTGTGTTGAAAATCGAAACAATAATGCACTCTTAAAGCCGGTGGCCATGGTAATCATAAACTCAAATAATTGTTCTTGTGTATTTTTGTTCAAAAGGATATCTTACCGAAATTCTAAAGTGCCAGGAAAACGCGTGACCTTGAAAATTTAAACACATTTCGGGCACTTGATTATGTATCTTTGCCAGTTTTGGCACTACCTGTTTAATTTGGCACGAGCCGCCACTGGAAAATTAAAAACCTAGGTTGACTTATTATCCAGAAATCCCAGATATGAACCGCAAAACCGTTGCAGCGATCTTAATTTAAATATAAAAATTCTCCTCAAGGACACATTGACTACTTAGAATCCTTCAGACCTTCAATCAACGCTATTATATACTGCAAACGTTAATTGTTTCTTGCTAAACAACGTTCATTTGGAAGCTGGGATTTTCAAAACATTTTTAAAGCCATAACTTATGAGAGGCATTATCGAATGACTTTTGATAAGAAACCCAACGATATGCCGTCAAACCACCAGCATCGGGCATCAATAAAATGCGAACTACAAACAATAATCCAAACGGCAAATAAATAAATTTGCGGTTGTTTACCCGAAACTATTGTTTTACTTACAGCAAACACGAAGGGCAATTTCTACAGTTTATTTTCGAGAATTATCTGTCTGTAAACAAGGGAATAAATATAGTTTCTCACAAAATTAACTAAATATACAAATAGAAATAAATGTACTAAATAAACAACTTATCTAAAAATAACAATTTTGTTTTTTCTCGTAATGCACTTTGGTGTTGTCGGGTAAATAGCGAAAGATAGCCTATCTGAGGGATGCGGATGTCGATATGCTAGTCAAACAGAAAAAAGCAGATAAAAATGGTTTTCTAGTTGATAGCGCCACTAAAAAATCTTCTAGTCGATACCGCCTCCAGAAATACCACATGACATATAACATAATGCCAATAATGATATATTTATATAATAGAGAAGAGAGTTTCCTTCAAATAAATAAAATGTTATTATATATTATAACAATTATTAATTTACAAGAGTTACTAACTAGATTATATCCTATCTTATAAATGGAAAATCATTTTGTATGCGGTTACGAATATGGTCACAAACGACACAAAATTCGTGTTCCACATAAGGAAAAAAACATCATCTAAAGAGATAAGCTGTGGCCAGCTGTAGTCAGCTATGATGGTTTCCAACCAAATGTATTTTCTAACCTTTTAGTACAAGGAAATTAGCAAAAATAGAAGAAACAATTTATAATAAGCTGATATTTTCTGAATCGACAGTTGATAGGGGTAGCAATACAGGATCGAAAAGTTCCCGTCCCTAATCGGTGAGCTTCATCCTTTTTTCACCGTTATATTGACACCGCGCTGGTTTTTCAATAATATCTTGAAAATGTAATATTCTACGACAAAAATAGAGGTATTCAAAAATATTCAGAGTTAAATTTTCTATAAAACATGTTCTACAAGTCGTTTGCAGATTATCAAGGGTAGGTAACAAAAACTTTTGGATGGTAGGTAACACAATATTTATCCAGCCTTACTAATATTTTGTAGCATTTGGTTTCAACAACTTTTTATAAATTATATAGAATTTAACAGGTTTGTTTCCCCTTGAGGCCTAATGCACTAAAGGCATTTATTCTTACTCAAATTCAATTGCATCGGTCCGTTCAGCATTAAAGTATCCTTGTCCGTGACAGTTGATACATATAACCGAACATTTTAAACCAACCTTGAAATATCCGCATGGTTTTCCGCAGCCATTTTTGCAGGCACACGAAATTAACTCTAAAATTGATAAGGGAGCTGGTGCGTCAGTAGTCAAAACAGGTATTAAAATATCACCTGATCTCTTCCATCCCTATTCTTCTGACTCTAAATCATTTCCATGCCGTATCTGAATAATTTGGTGGTAAACCCGCCACGAATGTTGTTGCAAAGCTGCAAACGTCGGGCCAAAGTAACCTTTTGTCTAGAACTGCCAACCGAGGTGTTAAAGAGAAGATACCTCTGATGAATTATTGATGTTTCATTTTTTTGTGCTTTATATAGTGCAAGAGGAAATATTTTCCCAGCCTCAGTAATATCTTGTCTTGTAGCATTTTGTTTGTTAAAGGTTTTAACAACTTCTTGTAAATTTCTTTCTGAGTTTAATAAATTAATAGTTTGGAGTTTGCCTTTTCCAAAAAAAGCAGACCTTATGTCACTACCACTAAATGCATGAACCACTTTCGTTTTTGTTTAGCCTTACAGTTTACGATTTATTAACATAAAAAGTAATAGAAAAATCGATACATATTATAGAACCTTTTTTGTAAGAATTTTGTTACAAACCTTACAGAGTTACAGAATATAGAGATACTCTATATGTTTTTTCTCTAAGATAAAGCGTTTAAAAGATAATAATGAAGAATAAGGCAGTGATAAAAAAAGATATGGATGAAGCTTTCCACTTAGGGGTGGGAACTTTTTTGATATGTATTCTTACACACATAAGCTAACTATCCTAGAAATTTCAGCTGATTATAATTTTTTCTTCTATTCCGCATAAACTTCACTAATTTCCATGTACTATTTGTCAAATGTATTTTCTAACCTGTTTCCAAGCCAATGTTTATGTTTAGCAATGGAATAAAAGTTCTTAGAATTCCCTGCAACTGTTTTATATGAGTACCTACAATGGGTGAAAATAAAGTGGGAAAGTATGAAGCAGCTAAAAAATGTGTCTTTGGTAACTGCAGCAGCGAGAACCGCCAAGGAAGACCAGGGCATTGAGACTTTTTCCTTTTCCAAAACCGTGTTTAACATTTCGGAAAATGACCAACAAATGAAGAACAACAGCGCGACAATAACCACAAAATGGTTTTTAAACTTGATAGAAATATTTATGGCATGTAGTTTTAATTGACGAAAAGTTCCTAACCCTACTACCTACTGTGGTTGCATCATCTCTTAAAATTGCAACAACGGGGGTACCGTTTGCGTAAATGCAGCATCATATGTGGGTAAGTTTAGATTTTGCTCGGTAGATCGGACTTTGTACACGGCGAGAATAAATTGCTCTCCTGCGTTTGCAATTTCACGATTACGGCTGTTTCGCTCTCATCAGCATTCACTACGGCAGTGTACCGTTAATAAATATTCTTCATCCGCAGTAAAAGTTTCTCCAATTCCTTCGCTTTGGAGTTATTCCACTAATTTTTTCGTTATTATGGCGTTTTTGACTTATTTTGTCTGTTTTAAACCGGCAGATTCACGTATATATATATATATATATATATATATATATATATATATATATATATATATATATATATATATATATATATATAAAAATAATTCAGTAGTTCAATCTTCTTCAAAGATCTTGATGTTTTATCACCTCTACAAGCCAAAAACTGCTTATCTGAAGTACTTAATGTTGGCTTATATCCGACTATTTTAAGGAGGCACCAGGCACGTCTCCAGAATTTTGCTTTACAACTTTGTGTGCCATCTTGCTTGGTGCCAACACGATTGTTTTTTTTGCAGCTATTTGCAATAATACAATTTGTGGAGTCTAGTCTAGGCCTAGGCCCAGAGTTAGACTGTTCGAAAAACAAATACAGCTGTGTTATAGTGTCCGACAGCGCGAAAAGAATGAAAATAACATATAGTATCTATTCAGCGAAAACGTCTGTAGGAAATTTTTGCTAGGCAACTCTAATCATCTAACTTGATACTACCTTACATACACTACCTGTTTGTGAAAATCAATCATCAAATTACTGAAAAAAGTCATGAAAACAAAATATCATCGAATATGGTTATTATGTATGGTGTTGCTGATTCAATGATTGCAATAATAATCTCACATCTCTAAGATGAAAGTTTGTTTTGAAATTTAGCAATTCCTTGTCTGAAGAATATATATGGCGATCTCTGGCATTTCCCAAGTTTCCAATTTAGGTCCACATATATTTTATTTTTTATTAACGATTTACCTAATGGACTATGTAATTCCATTTCGCTGATGTTTGCAGAAGTTTTATAGAAATGTTAAATGTTTCAATGATACGATGGTACTTCAGCATGATAATTAATGAAGAATAGATGTGGATATACTCGACTTAACATTCAGAAATACTGCACTTTTATAAGTAATATAACAAAGTGGAAAATTATTGGTACGATATAAGAAATCTATAATTTTAGTGGAGTGGATCTGGGTTTCGAAAACAGAAAACTCAAATCCAATTTTTTTCCCAATCTATCAAATGATAGGGGGGCTGACACATACGGTCATTTAAAGCTGAGCGAAATCGGCTAATTAATTTGCGAGATACCAAGAATCGTAGTTGCAAAAATAAGAAAAACAAACTGATTTTTCATCAAGGGGGAGTGGAGTTGGAGGCTCAATATTTTTTTTTGTTGAAGAGCTATTATGAAAGAATTATGAGGTTGCAGGCTGGGGGTTGTGGGATAATTAGAAGAGGGGAGAGGAGAGAGGGGGGAAACGAAATTTTTAAAATGCCTATAACTTCTCCGAATATTGCCTCAAGAGCCGCTGGGTCCATCAGACCCACAAAAACCGCGACCATCCAAACGGTTCAAATTTTAAATTTTTAATAAACAAAAATAAATTACATTAGAATTTTTTTGGTTTTGGAAAATAAAATAAATATACATTATATAAATATAAATTAAGTACTACAATAACTTTGTACCATTCATTCTACTCTCCTTTACAACTCAACAAATCTTTAGGCTCAATTTTGCAAAATATTTGATTTAGCCAGTTATTGATATGTTATTTAAAAAATATCATGAGAAATAGTCTACAAGCTTCGTTTTATGCTAAATTTAATAAAGAGCTAGGTATAATATACACTTACAATATCTCCTGATTTTATTTGTAATATGGATTTTATAGTTCATAGCAATTCACGGCACGAAGAACGATATACTAAGCTAAAGTTGATTTAACGATAGAAAATCTATTTCGATATTTGACATTATATTTTTAGTACCTTATTTTTTCTGCAAAATTATGTTGGCAATGAATAGACTAATAGATTCCTGTTTGAGTGTATTTGGTTTTAATTTACCTAGATGGTAGTAAACAGGTTTATACTGAAAGTTAAAACGAAAACACTTACATATGGTAAATCATGTTCTTCAGCTTGCATATTAATATTAGTGTCTCTGTCACAATAGCACAGAGTAAACAATAGTTATGATCCATAGCCATAGTAATGAACTTTAAAACATGGGGGAAGTAAAACAGGGAAAAAGAAATATAATAAAGCACAACACCAATATTTTAAGACACAATATTTGAATAAACAAAAGTCAACACAGAAAAACAGAACCAACACGGGCAACAAGCAACAAGTCTTGAAAATATAGCTCATGCCGAGGGTTATGCGTTATGCTGTTATGCCAGAGAACACTGTTCTCTGGTTATGCTGTGTATGAGTTCGCGATATGGCCGTTAAAAATTGGTGGCGCTTTTGAGAAATGATGCATTTTAGTTTATTTTTCTGGGTTGGTGTTTATGTCAAAAATATTGCTGTCAAATAAGATTTTCTATCATTAAATCAACTTTAGTTAATAGTAGCCATCGTTTATAGTGCGGCCAGTCCAGGATTCTGCTGGCATATGCAAGGAAGGCTAAATTGCGAACATTATTCATGAGTAACTATATCCTAGAAAAAAATAATAACTAAACTGTTTTCGGTTGTATGCCGTCTTCACTTATCCGAACCGAACAAATATTGTTCATAATTAAAAAGTCTACAGTTAAATATACTCTGATGCGTAAACAAATCCAACAAATCCAACAATTAATTTCACCAGCATTTTTTCGAAAACAAGAGCCGCCTGTTATTTGTAGAAGTTATTTTGTCTAAAACACCATATCGACAATATCAGCATGGTACGTAAATAGTCAATATTATTATAAAGCAGTACTGCAAGCAAGTACACAATAACAGCACGTAACAATAACATTACCCTCAGTGACTAACCGCAGATGATTTTTTTACAGTCTCATCATTCATATCTCGCCACACCCATGTCAATTTCTACTTCTTTATATTCAATTTGCGAAGATTTGCCACCTTTTTCGACAATGCCCCATGCGACGCCTTTTATTCCGCAAAGCAGGTCCCAGAGTTAAAAAACTAGGGAGCGAAATCTGACCTGCTTTTTATAGGTTCTTTTTTGCGGCGTGTACCGTTCAGTAAGATACTTATTAGGGTGAACGTTTAGTCATTTTTTATTATGATTCCCACCCTAAAAGTACTAATACGTACCACCTTTAGATCGCAGCGATTTTACAACATAGGGCGTCAGGGTATCGGCGAATTCTAATGGTGAACCAGGGGGATGGAGATTAAAAAACAGGAAGAGTTTTTTGTGCGAGACCTGTTGTACGATCAGACTAATGTGAACCGAGAGGTGCAAAATGTCAGGTGGAGCATTGAATTTATAATTGATGTGCTTCTTTTATATTGATACGGATTTTGGGAGCGTCTACGATCTTTATATATAAATTAAACACATAATATAGGTACCGCTGTAAAGCTTACTTACTTTTAGAAAGAGAACTGTTTTTAAAAGTGGAGGTGGGTGAGTGTAAAACTGTGCGAGTGGCGGTACGTTCTGAAATACCTACGAGCTCTTCTTTTTTCGAACTATTCATTTAAAAAATTTAAGAAAAACTTTGTTTTAAAATTCCAAAAGTAAATTGACAAACTAGAGTTAAATAAAAAAATCAAAATACGGCATGGAAAAGTAAAATTCGTTGAATCGTAGATCGTAAATTTGACCAACGAAATGTTGGTTTATAAAAAATATTTAACAATCTAGTAAAATATATTTTGTTTATTCCAATTTATTATACCATCACTAATTGGTGAATAAATATTATTATTTCAAAAAGGTATGAAATTCCAAAAATCATTCTTGTGAAACCCTGTAATTTTGTGTAAATGCATTTTTCATTGAAATTCTGAAGTGCCAGGAAAACGCGTGATCTTGAAAATTTTAAAAATTTTCGCCGTTAAAGCTTCGCGGACCAAACTTAATATCAAGATTAAATTTGTCTGCCCTACCTGATGATCTAGTCACGAGCCGCCACTGCTTACGAGGCGGTCTCGGCCTACATATATATTAGTGGTAAAGAGCGAAGGTACAGCTCGGCCCCTCTTCCTCTTAAAATTTGCAGTAATTTTAAAAATGTTGACCTCTGGAATAATTTTTCAATACATCTAATGCAGTTTACTGCTAAAAAATAATTAAAATATTCTTAGGCAAAAAGTTCCCATCGCTAAAATCTAAAGTGATATTTCTAAAAGCTAACACATTGATTGAAGGCTTCTTGGGTTAATTCGTATTGACACAAATTTCACATTTACACCATCGTCGATTCCGCCATTGTTTACAACGCAAAAAATAACAAAATATTATTAAACACAAAAAATAACAAAATATTATTAAATAACGAATATTACGAATAGGATAAGAAATATTTAAATATATAAGGTAAGTACGTACCTAATCAAATCACGTCAAGCACCACCGACAAGACGAAAAGCCGAAAAATCGAGCGAAAAACTAAATCCACATACTCTACCGGGTATTGTATCTTGTATCTGCACAATACAACTGTGATATAAATTGAAAACAGTGAAATCTGAATCATTAATCATGTGACTTTGTAACACCAATCACCACGAGGGGCTGAAGGGCGCGAATCGTGGACGTTACATCACTTAAACCCCGCCTGACACATCAGAGCAATACGAAAAGGTTACCGATGGGCATGCCCGTGAGCATAATATACAAAATAATGTATGAAACAGGCGCGCCTACAGCGCCTCGTCAAGCCGGTTTAAGAAGTTGTTTGTTTCAATTAAAAATAAAAAAATGTATTTCCCACTACTTGATTGGGGTATTGGAGTATTGATTGGGGTATCGTTACTTATTAGTTTTATTACTTGTTACTTGTTAGATTAGAGATTAGCTATTACTAGATACATAATAATAATATAAAAATCATAGCTGAAAAGCTAAAGAATGAAGAGCGATATTATTAATTATAGAGCGATATTATAGGTAGGTTATAATAAATACTTGGTTGGTTTTTAATAAATATTAAATACCGTGGTTTTAATGGTAAATTTTAAATCTCCTACATTTTATTTGTAATTATAATAATAAAGTTTTTATTATTATAAATACGTATCACTTCAATTGTACGGGATTTAAAATTTCATCTAGTATTTCATCTTGAACCAATGTATTTAATGTTTATTATTAAGTTTTAAGACAAAAATTATTAGTTCAGCAAATAGTTACTTTGCCTCATCAGAAGAGTGACGGCCGACCGGCCACGGTCTAGCCCATCTCTGTATCAGGGTGGATACAACCTAGACATACGTTTACCGTTTGTCATCTACGGGCATGCCCATCGCGACGATTCGCAGGTCTCCGTCGCGCTATGGGCAAACATATCGTATTACTAATTTATTTCGGGTGCGTAACGCGCAAAATTTAAATCGGAATGTGATTACTGATTAATAATATACTTTCTATTTATAATCTTACTTAAGACTTCTAAAATTAGTTATGCTATTGTGTTAAAACATATTGAACATTTTACATGATAATTGAAAAATTTATTTCCCTATTCTATTTCTTTTTATTTTATACCTTAAATCCTAGGGTGGGCACTGACGCGAAGACTCATCCTGTTAGTGCGTAGACTGAATGTCTGGATACGAAGCTTCTTATAAAATGTCGTGAATAGGAAATATGTATGCTTCACTTCAGTGTCTGCCTTTAACCATAGTTTTCTGAAAGAAAATCGGTAAAAATGATAAAACAAAATCAGGATCAAAAGGACCAAAAAAAAATTATGTCAGTATCTTTTGCAAAAATCAGAATCTTTCAACTGAAGCGAAACCCGTACAAACGGTATAGAGAACTACCTGGGTGCATCTTCATGATATGATTCCAGATGAGATATGTCTTCATTCTTCTATGGTATAACTCTTGTCACCTCTAGGAATCCGCTAGCAACAATGACGTCATACAAAGATTCTGCTAGCTCGCATGATAAAAGTTGGCCGCAAGGCAACAAAGTTCTTCCAAATGACAGACATAAGCACATATTGGTCCTCAATTAGCTTCTGAATATGTACCTCTTTTAGCAGAGCTGACTCGGTAGCGATTAATCACAATGTTTTCTAGGAGTTATTTCTTTTTGTAATGTCATATTTTCTGATGTACGGGTAGGGAAACATGGTACTACTTTCTTACTTTTCGGAGCTGATTCTAGCATATTTTGCGATCATTCTAACGGTTCACCATCAGCTCCTAATAGAGTGGATAGAGGTAGAATGCCAGTTGATTTGAATGCTGTGACTATATTATGATTAGCTGCCTCTTTACTTTACCCCAAGCTCCATCCAGTAATTTACTTACTTATTTAATTTATTAGTATAGTAGGATTATTCCGAATAAGGTGTTAAGATTCAACATATTCATTTAACGATTTGGTAAGGGAACAAAATTATCTCTTTTTTCCTCCACAAACTCCAACAGATTTGTATAAGTCTGGGAAGTATGACCGTTAACAAACAATAATGCTTTCCCAACTGGTTTCCTTGACCAGAAATTATTTTTCAACCTGTTGAAGAAGATTTCGGAACTAGCATAGGACGATTTTCAATCCATAGTTATGCCATAAATTTGTACTTCATAATTCCGTAAGTTTCCACTCTCCAGATCTTTGAAATAAGTATTGACCATTTATTTGGACATCTCTTGAACTTGGAGCAAGAATCTATATCCATTGCAACCGTCCATAACCAGCTTGCTTTCCACTTTTACTCCAAATATTGTAGGTATATACTATAATAGACGGTTATTGCAACAAACTCTGAAGGACTCGATGCAATAACAGTATATGTGCAAAATGTTAATTTCTCGAAAAGCAAAAAAAAATATATACCTAACAAAACTCATTTTACTCGAACAGCATATGCGTGGGCGGTTATTGCGGCAAACCCCTGAAGTGTGATTTTCTTTCCTTGATACTTAAGCTGTCATATAATTTGGGGCGACCCTGCCGTTTGCAGCGCACGAGGCCGGTACAGGAGCCGTGTAGGAACACTATAGGAACTGGCAGCTTGTTACCGAATTCGCCACAGGATAGCTGTCGGAAACTCTGCATTCCAAGCGGCCGAAAGAATGTGCGGTATTCCAAAGCGTTTTAATGATACCACTGGCCACCGAAGGTTAAAAAAAGTTGCCCTAAATGTGCACCTACGACTCCTCGGAGACAGGAAGGAACTAAAGGTTAACCGGTGTTTATTTATAAGTTCGTTTACAACAAATTTCCGTGGGAAAATTTCACTTACAACGAGAAACGATGTATACTCGTTTCTCGTCCGACATAAACTTGGAACCATATGGATTTTTTTTAAATATTAGAGTTGGATAAAAACTTTTGTTGACAATTACTTCTGCTTCCAAAATAACTTAAAATGCACCAATTTAAAGTTGACAGCTAACACCTGGCAACTGTCGAATTTGTGATTTTCCAAAATAATCTTCAGAAAATGGTCTTTATTGTTAAAATTTCGAAAAATTTCACTAAGAAATTATGTTTCTAATGATCAATAATATTCAAAACCAACGAGACCTACGAATATTATTAGCACAGTATCAGTGGCGTGTCGTGGGGTTTGAGTTTAGAGGGGCGCACCAGGGATGGGTCGCAGGCGAAAATTTTTGCACATGTCAAGATCAAACGCCTTAGATAAAAAGTAGAAAATTAACCGTGTAGAAAATAACTCGTTAAAATGGGAGTTTCCTGGAGGAAATTTGCCCAATTGTTGTAAAATTTCAAACCAAAAATACGGTAAGTAGGTAGTCACTGTTACACTGTTTATAAGTAGGAAAAAAAAGAACAACATATTTACACAGATTAAACTACACAAAATGGGTAGGTAAGTCATTTTTTAAAAGTAAAATCCGCTCTGCTGTCCTTCATGGGAAAGAATTTTTCCATCACTTTATCATCAAAATTGTTAATTTCGTGCGTTAAAATTTGATTTATGGATATCATATCTAAAGCATTTAGTCTGTCATTAAGCATGGTATTTCGCAAAAACATTTTTATGTGTTTAAGCGTCGAAAAAGTGCGTTCTGCTTCGGCTGTTGTCATAGGAGTTGTCACGATAATTTTTAATATTTTCGCTGTTTCGATAAATGTTTCACTA
Source organism: Tetropium fuscum (assembly GCA_964058915.1). Lineage (NCBI taxonomy): Eukaryota > Metazoa > Arthropoda > Insecta > Coleoptera > Cerambycidae > Tetropium > Tetropium fuscum. The sequence continues at coordinate 188,786 of CAXKVY010001815.1, forward strand.
AGGTTATTCTCCATAATAAATAAAAGAAGATTCATTGCTCCAACAGTTTCTTTTAAATCTTCTTTCGAGTAAATTACCTCCAATTACCTGCAATGAACATACCTACATAGTTTCAAACAGTTAGAGGGAAATTTTATGAAAGCTCTGAATATCAATCTTTGTTAAAAAGATCAGCCGCTTGTAAATGACCCCAGTAAGAAAAGCGTTCCTTAATTTGTACTGTAATTGTATCACAAACTTCTTTGGCAATAACACTTCGGAAATTATCATCCATTCGCCTTCTTTTAGATGTTGGATATTCTGAATCAACAATGTTTTTTAGATAATCAGTTTAATTTATAATTTCAGAAACACAAATTCCTCGAAAATTAGTAGGTCTTTTTGCAACTGTACGCTGATCTTAATTTTTGATTGCAATTGGTTATACAATATGTCAACATGTGGCAAAATTTTATGGAAGAATTTTAACCAAAATATAAATTTTGGATCTTCCAACGCCCTTCTAAGACCGGATGCTTCATTTGAAGTAACCCTTTCCTTACATCTGGTTTAAATTTCTTCGAACACTTCTACAAGTATTTCAAGATTTTCGTGATGCCATGCATACTGTGACAGTAAGCATTGCAATGGCAGACTTTGTTTTAGTTACGGGAGTGAATCAAAAACTTAAACAATATAATACATTCAAATTGGATCCAAAATCCAATTTTGGATATCAATTTGGATATCAAAATGTTTTGCTCAAAATCGGCATGTAAGCGTAAAATGTCATTAGGAACATAATTTCTAATTCCCATTTTTCGAAATATTAATAATTAAGATTGTTTTGTTAAGATTCTTTTTGTAAATCACAAATTTGACAGATACCAGATGTTAGCTGTCAAATTTTGGAAGCAGAAGTGACTGCTACAAAAGTTTTTATCAAACTTTAATATTAAAAAAAATCCATATGGTTCCAACTTTATGGCGGACATTGTATAGGTAGTTACAGTAAGTAAATCCGTCCACTGGTTATCACAAAAGTGATCTGTCAATTTTTATTTATTTTAGGCTATGAGATATACTTTTTAAATTGAACATCGCTTTTTAGGCGTCTCGTCAAGTAGAAGCTGATGTTATAGGGCAGGCATATTAATAGTTATAATAATAACTAGTAATAATAGTACAGTAAAAAAAAGAGAAAAAGCAGGTATATATGCAAGTACACCTATAGCGTAGGTATTATAATAAAATAATATAATAATAAAATTAAGCTTGTAGGCATGAAAGAGGCTCGAAGCGGGCTTCTGTTACTTTAAAATTTTGGTCACCATCATGGATAAAAAGTGCTAGTTGCACTGGATTAGTAATCTGGAATCTGGAATTTGTCCGGAGTGCGGATCAGAGATCCTCTGCACTTAGGCCCCATTTGGCCCCTTGTGCTTCCTCCGTGAAGGAAATGTCTCCCTAGGCCAACGACCAGCCCAATGTTGTACAAAAGGTGATGATGTTGCCCAGGGGCAAATTCCCTCAAATTGGCCATAGAAGGCCAACGTTCCCCCAATATTAATTCTCTGGTCGATGACACGACGGGACATTCGCAAAGTACATCCTCGATCGTTTCATCTTTTTGTTCACATCCTCTGCAGATGGGTCATGCACTTTGTCTCATGTTATAGAGGTGTTTCCTTACCCGGCAGTGTCCGGTTAGAATTCCTGTAACAAATCGCAGTTTACCCCTGGACATTGCCAGATAGTTCCTCGCCGTCTCTTCGCTGGGATATCTCAAGAGATTTCTGGCCAGCTGGCAGCTACTTGTTTCATCACATAACGTCTTAATTTTTTCGTGGGTGTTTTCCTTTATTACGTTCCGCTGCAACTGGTAGTGTACTTGAAGGACCAGGCCCAAGGATACTCAGGCTGGCTGCCTTCTTGGCCAGTTTGTCAGCTTCTATATTGCCGTTGCATTGTGAGTGTCCTTTGACCCAGCACAGACATATGTTATTCATCTGACATGCTCTCACAAGTGCTTGGTGACATTCCCATGTTGATCCTTTAGCTATTTTATAATTTTTCAGGGCCAGTAGTGATTGTCTACTATCTGTGCAGATTCTTATTGTCTTGCCCGTTATTTATCTGCGAGCAATCTCTTGTGCGGCTATGGTTATACCAGCGAGTTCTGTTTGTACTACACTGGCATTTTTATCCATAGTCCAGTTGCATCGGAGTCGCAGATTCCTGGAATATATACCACAGCCTGCACCATCATTTTTCTTTGATCCGTCCGTGAAGACATAGTTTACACCTTCAACGCCGGCCTCGTCTTCACTAGTAGTATGTATGGTGTAAGGTTTATCAAAGAGTCGAGGCGGAATACCATCTGCACATGCCGGTAAAAGGGGTATCTTTCTGACAGCCTCAGTCCAAAGGCGGCTTCTGGTTTGGCCACAGCTTGCGTTTGGTAGTATGCCAACGGATTTGAGGCGAGTCATGGTAGTCAGAGCCACTTCTTCTAGATGTAGGTCTAGCGGTGGAAGACACAGCATTATCTCCATTGCTCTCGCTGGTGTTGTTCGCATGGCCCCGGTTATGCTCAGACAGGCAACTCTTTGTACCTGGCATAGCTTGAGTTTTGCTGTTATTTGTTGACTTGGGCCACCAGACAACAGCTCCATAGGCCAACATTGGTCTTATGATAGCAGTGTAAATCCACAGGACCACCCTGGGTTTCATTCTCCAGGTTTTCCCTACGGTCCTGCGACACTGCTCGTATGATATGTAGGTCTTATTTATTCGTCTTTCGAGGTGAAGATTCCAGTTTAATTTAGCATCGAAAGTTACCCCCAAGTATTTCACCTGTGGTGCAAAATTTAGTGCTGTGTTTAGGAGAACAGGTGCTCTCATTGGCTCCAGTTTTCTTTTCCTTGTAAAAAAAAGAAAACTGGATTAGTAATATCAGTGCTTTCATGTAATGCTGTGGAAAACTGTTGCAAAAAGTCTATGGAAAGTTGTTGATAACACTTTCCCACAACTTTACCAGAGCGGCTATATTTTTTGTCATAGCATGAATGCATTTATTCATTTCGTAACTGTTCTGGATAAACTAACTTCTGCGAACTTTTTACTTTTTCTCTGTACATACATATTGCCAATTTTATTAAGGATTATATTATATTATTCTATTATTCACACATTTGTCTTCTACGAATGGACTCGAATGAACCGCCATTTTTTACTAATTACATTAAGATCCCTCCTGGCTTGAAAGATATCTTCAGTTTATTTACTGCATTTTAGAAAAATATTTTGTTCATTTCTGACGATCACTTCTGAAACGCCGGTTGTGCATTTGTCTGTTTTTGTAAATGGCACAAGCGGCCACGATGAGTTAGTGCATCGAAAATCAAATGACTTATTATGCTGAAATAATACTAAGAAAACAAGGTGGCAGTGTTTTGAATTTGAAGTCGTACGTACCTCGTTGTCTGACTTTAATGAACTCAAAATTAGTCTAAGAGACTGCACCATTGGACAGCATTTAGCAATAAACATCATAGACAGATGTATTATATATTTATTTGTAGTCTATTATCTGAAAAATACCTTACCACATTTATTGACTGTTGATTTTACCGGTCGGCATTCTTTCCTTACTTGGAACTACTTGTACAAAATTTGTACCGTCGACATCGACTTAGATTGGAGATATATCATTTATACATAATCATATGTAAGGGATCCAATATGGTTCCCTGTGGCACTCGCCAGTTGAATATGCCACACAATGATTTATAATTAGTGCTACTATAGTCATCTACCAACATCTTCTGTGATCCCCTAAGGCAATTTCAGGTAAAAGTCTATACGTTATGAACATATAAGAGATATTTTCAGATGATAGAATGTCTCATAGCACTGCGCTAGTCTGGAAAACGGTTTTAAGTTGGTAAAAGAATTCATTGTGTACATCCGTTTTCGATTAATCCTCGTTAAAACATTTATATGGACATCTATAAAGAAAACGGAAATTTAAACGTGTCATAAATATAATAAATTAAATGGACCTTGTATAGAACAATTGCATAAAAAAGTTTCATTCTAATGCGTAAAGCTTTTTTTAAATTGTAAAGTATGTTTCATACATTTGAAAAAATAGTCGAACTGAAAATGTTTGTGCTGTGCAGCTTCTCGAAGTAGGTATATTGGAGTCGCATCTATGCACTACGCCAATGGGTTCATATTTTTCTCATACTTTCTATGATATAAAAAAATATCCCAGGTGGAGTGTTGGGGGATAATAAAATGTTCCCTGAAAAATAATTAGAATAGCAATGCAATGACTCACGTGAGATGATGAAAATGTTCAATTATATTTTTTGTACTCAAAATATATTGAAAATAGTCGATAATCAGCAAAACGGACGTTTGACCTGTGGCATTTTTCAATATTGAATCCTTTGGAACTTTGTATAGCACTCAAAATCTCTGTTCGCATTTTTTTACAACACATTCACTTCCACCAGAAGAAAAAATAACGGGTGATAAGATAACTAAAATTATTACTTTTTTTAACATGAAAATTATATTTCACCCTTTTCGGCGCGCTATAAATTTCCATCATTTTGAACTTTTTTTCTAAGCCCCCATTGAAAAAAATATATATTTAACTATAAGATTTATAACAATATTGTTATCGTGAGTATAATCTTCTTTAATTTAAAAGCATATGTTCATTGCATATATACAGTTAATACCGAATGAAACTGTTTTGTACATAAATGTAAATAAATATTTTTCTTAAACGAAATTAATATTTTCTTGGGTATATATAAACGTGCTTGGGTTGGGTATATATAAATGTATTTAACTCGTAATATTCTCGTAACTCGTTAACTCGTAATATTTCACCTTTAACCTAAATAAATATTTTTATCAGTGCTCCAGGAACAGAGGAAAGTCGTTTTAATTTTCAATTAAGGAATCCGTTGGAAATTATGATCCTGGGCTGCCCTACTAATATTATTTGTCATATAGGATGCTATCCTAGCTATCCAGTTGTCTGAATTTCCTTGAACACCAGCAAATGTGAGCTTGGAGCCACCAATTGTGGTCGACGCAACCGACCTAAGAGGTCTACTCTTAGGTCAAATAAAAAAAAAGTATATTTCACACAAAATCTGTAAATCGACTTTGTTTTCGAAGATTATGTCAATATGTTTAACTTTTTAATTAGTTTTCAAAAAAGGAAACAATTCGTCGCAAAATACTAGTTGAATACGTTTGCTAATTGACTATGTATATACATATTTTTATAACTAGCAAATATACTCTATCTGTGATCCTGTTTTATTTCATGATGGTATCATTTATTGTATAATTTTGATACACTCAATGCACCATGATGTTGCCCGTTCAGATGCCAAAAACAAAATTTTATATCTAATATTCCCAAGTATAGTACCAACATGGCAACATGGCCTACCTGTAATCACGTTAAATGCCAGGTTCAAATGTTTTTGAAGTAGCATGGCAATAGATGCCATGCTACTGCAAAAACATTTGAACCTGGCATTTAAAAACTAACCTGTTAGTGCAGTTGCAGTCTAGATAATTTTTTAAACTTCGCTCAATTACTTACAACTTAAACGGAGCCTATATCCAAATCAGTATTTCCATGAATTATCTCTGTAAACAACCCTCTGTACACTTTTCTAAGAGGTAGGTATCATATTTTAATGAAACGTCATGCAGTGACCGGTGCCTGATTATCCGAATTTTATTATGGAAATTCCTTTAGTACAAAAGTTAATACGGATTAAAACGATTACAAACCGTACCTGGCACTAGACGTCTGACCGCGTAAGATTTATGCAACTGCAATAGCTTTTTATAACTCCTTTCCAAAAAATCGAGTCATAAAGCAATGCCGGTATGGGTTAAAACTTGATTAGATAAATATCTTAAATAGGTATATTTGCAAATGGAGGTAATCATCATCATCAGGTTGAGAATATTACTTGTGTAGGTGGTACCTTTAGTGTAAGTCCTTCCTTCAATCAACGCTATAAGGAAGCACGACAGGTTTATTGCGTAAAAGCCGCCTGCGTAAAATTTTAATGTAAGAATTCAAAATATGTTACCACCCTTTGTAATTTAAAAAAATTATGTCAAATAATACCAAAGGTACGGTTTGTAACATCGAAATATGAGACATAAAAAATTTTCAAAGGAGATCCACAATTGCCGCATTGGGAGATCGGGGCAGTATAACTTTTCTTACAGATCTTATCATACAAATACCAACTAATGGGCATTTTTTATTTTTTAACAGGGGACGAAAAGGGCCCTTGTTTCGAGAGAGAAACAGTTGTCAGTCTGGCTGTGTTGGCGACGCCCCTACCGAGGACCCGCCTATGGACAAGCAGCAATTCCCCAACCCCAACCGAAAAACCGATATTGAGATTTTGTAATAAATAAAGATTGTTATTCAAGTTGGCGAATTTCATAATAATTATAATAAACTTCACTTTTTGAGTTGTCCAATTTGATGTGTTTATTTGTGATTAATCTAACAATATATATGTAAATATTTGTATTAAAATATTTTTGTCACAAATCTTTTTTGTGTCGCAGCTTTGCGTGCATCTTAGATCTATTGGTTCGTAAAACATTATAAAGATTTTGTGTAACATTAGTAAGTGGGTTAAGTATTTCCGTGGAAATTAGCAAATAACAATTTAGTTTTTTTGAAAAATGAACTTTGTTCTCCGAGATGATATTTATACCTAAATGTTGCACAGACTTCGGAAAGCAACATATATTATTTTTTAAGCGAGCAAAAAATATGATGTAACCCTCCGAATAAAATATTAGCGTTCCAAAACGTTTTCAACATTTACAATATTTATTATGATAAGGATACAATATCAGCACTTACAGAGAAAAGGTGATAATTATTTAGTGATTATTATAAATAAAGTTTTGCATAATAAAATAGGTGGAACGTATTTCTTTTATATATATTTGCATGTGTTATATAATTAAATATAGAAGGATAAAAAAATCTACCCATTTTAATTTAATAAAACTAACAAAAACTGTTTTAAACAAATCCATTTTATACTTATAAACTAAGTTATGTTTACTAAGATAGGCAGAACGTTGTTTTTTAAATAATATTTAACTTTTAAGTGTTATAACTGCAGGGGTAAAGTATCTAAATAAAACTTTATCCGTCGACCGTGTATTAACGAGGTTAATTAATGTATACAAAATCGTTTACTAATGACCCCTACTAATTAATGCATGATTTTCTATTAATAAACGATTTTAGTGAAACATACGCATAAATTAAAATTTCCAAATCAAGATGCCGTGTCATTAATCTGTCACTGTCAGTAATGTCATGCTTAATATTTGAAATATAATTTTGTAAAACACCTTCTTCTGTCTCCATACTTTCTGACAATGGTGCAGACTTTTCAGCCATTAAACGACTGGGTGGTTGGACTGCTGGGTGGTTGGACTGCTGTTGCAGAAGAATATATTGAAAATTTACTACAAAATAAAGTTGTCATAGCTAAAAAAATCTTCTGTGAAACTCATAAAAGCTCCTCATACTAGTTAGTAGTTCTATCAGCGCCGAAACAATCATCCAAGGTAACGACATAAACGTAAATTTATATTCAGAATACTTATCATAAAACTGATCATTTATCTATACAAACCCAAATCAGATTAGTGATACTTTATAATAATTAATGAATAATTGAATTTGTACTTGGTTTTCTTAAATATAAATTTAAAATAAGATTTTCTCCACTTTATTCAAAGTACAGTCGACGGAAAAATTTTGTAACTAACTCGTATAACTAAACGCGATTAATAATCTCAACAATTAACGCGCTCGCTACGCTCGCGCTTTAAAATATCTCGATTATTAATCGCTGTCATTAATACACTAGTTCGTTAAATAACTATTAAAACACAATTTTAGTTTAATAAAACCACTGATTTTAGTTTAATAAATCTAACAAACATTGTTTCAAATAAATCTATTTTACAGTTATAACTTAAGTTATGTTTATTAAATAGGAGGTACTTTTAAAAAAATTAACTGTTATATTTGCCAGTTCTAAATACAAAAAATAAAATTGTAGTTTAAATGGGCTTTGGTAAAATTGTAATAACAATTATTGCCATTTGCTGACAGTTCAGTTATACACTACTACAACTTCCTGAGATTCTGACGTTTGGTAAGAAATAAAAATCTTACCAAACGTCAGAATCTCAGGAAGGTCCAGGTTTGTGTCCCAATTATTTTGTAGTTTTTAGTACAACTGATGATTTAAAATAAAACCGTTTAAGTTAAAAGTTTTTTTACCTGTTTTTATTTTGTACTTTTTAGTTTTTTCAAGTTCTACTGTCCACCTCCTGCCTCAAACCCTCATCACCAAGCATAATTTATGGGACTTGTTAAATGTAACCAAATGAGCGCAGTAACCTTTTTAACAACCCCCAATACCAAGGTTGAGACAAATCGGTACATAAATTCAATATTCCGCCATTTTGAATTCGCTATTTTATTTTTTAATTTTCATTCAAAAATTGTATTGAGTGACTTTAAAGTTTAAACATCGCAAAATTTCAAGTTCCGCTATTTTGATTTTATTAAGTTTGAGTCAAAAGTTTTATTGAGTGACCTTAAACATCGCAAGGCATAATTTAGTTTCTTGTCGTGCGCTTCGTGTAATTTTCAAAATGCAAATTCGACTTCAAGTAATACAAAAAGATGCTATAAGTCAAATGGGACCAGTTGTTCCTTAAAATAAAATTCATAGTTTTTTTGACGTTCATCTGACATAAATATTGTATCTGGAAGACTCTCATTTGACGTAAATATTGTCACTGTAATATGCTGTTGCATAGGCACATTTACATTGGTAACGTCGAGTTTAATTGTCAGTGTAATATGCTATTGCATAGGCTGAATTACATTCGTGAAAACGTTGAGTTGAATTGTTTATATCCGCAAAAGTCATAGACAGATCAACAGATGTCCATGCTTGAAAACCCTTCGCCTTCAGTTGGGCCATTTTGACACAATTTCACGTTATAGAAATGTTTCGATAATGATCCATTTCCCTAATACTGGAGCTGTGGAACAATACTAGAAGTTCTGCAGAAGCGTTCAAGAATCTAAACAGAGCTGCACAAACCGGTAATTCCGAAGTTCCAGACTCCCTTAAAAGTACAAAGAACTGGGTTTTGGAAGTTCCCTATGGGATAATTTGATATCCCAAAGCTGATGGGAAAAGTTGATTAGCATCTGCCACCATTTAGCCAGAATATTAATTACCTGCTGAATGGGGCGTTTTCGGTTGCAGCAGTTTGTTTGCAACTGACGAGTTGACTTGACTGGTACTTGATTCTGAGGTAATCTTCGGGTGATTAGTGACTAATTTACAAGCTGCTGCGTAGGTAATTTATTCGCATCGTGTGCTGTGATGTGATTAAGTTATGGATGGGTAACTATGACGTGGTATTATTTACGACTCGGTTAGTTCCATGGGTTTGAAACATCCCATACCTCATTGAGTACTTCTTTCGTCTATACCAATGTGCTTTTAGTGGTCGATACATGCTATGCAATTCTGAGTAAATTTCTACTGCTCAAACATATCGAGTTTCTCCATATGTCAGTTTATGCTGGAAATACAATAATAATAATTATAAATAATGTTCTAATTACATTTTGCTATATTGTTTAAGATATGTATATCTACATTTCCAGTAAATCACGAAATACATTGGAGTAAAAATTAATAGAAATTCGTAGATAATAATATAAAAATATAAAAGTAATGATATTATAGGTATAGATAATCTTCAATTACGAAATATAAACCAAATGCGAAGTAAAAACTCCTGTATAATGAGACATACAATACAATATAATAAAATTATGTGATATGGTGTGTCTTTACTCGTTAAAGACGTAGTTCCTGACGACGCGACGCTCAACTGATATAAAATTAGAGCAAAACATATTTTGTGTTTTTTAAGAACGTGGCCTTTGATACGCCATCATTAAAAATAGACTAAACAATCCCAAGCACTACAATTTCGATTGATATTTGTTTATGTTTTTTATTATCCTAACTCCGTGACCTCCGACCGTACAAATTATTTTTTTCAGTAGTACTACTGCTTGAAAAATATGTTTTTACGACACAATTCGGGGCTTATTTTTGGAAATACATGTTGATTTAGATTTTTACAGTGCTTTGGTGATAGCTCACGTTTTTAACCATACCGAAATTAGCGTACTGGGAATGATTCGAAGATAATTTTATAGGTTCATGGAAACGCGTTTTAATGCGATTACACGGTGGCATCCATATATGTGACTAGTTCTGTTCCCAACTATATTTTTCAAGAGTAATTTACTGACCATCCTGTATTGTTTCGCTTGACATTGTCTTTCAATGTCATACAGGACGCTCATCGCCATTAGGAGCAAATTTGGTATTATTTTTTTAATACAGATTCTTCTTAGCAGAGAGAATAGCAAGAGATCCTTCAGATACCTGCAGGACACAATGCGCGAACTCAAGACCAGATTCAAAATATGAGGGTACCAGGTCCACCAGAGATTATAAAGTTAGTAGGCGTGGCTTCTCAGGATGAAAGACATAACTAGGAGCTCTAGACAAGGTGAATCCTTTGCCGTGGGTGTCAACATCTAGAACGAAGGGCCGCTCAGCATCATATCAGCCTACCTACCCCCAAGAAGCCACATGTACAGACATGACCTGGGAACGCTACTTTCATCTGGATCCAAAGGAATTTTGCTCGCACACTTGCATCCCCCACCGGAGATGGTGCAAGTCTCTACTCACATCAAAACAGACGCGCTGGACATGTGCTGCTGCAGACTGTCGCCATGAAATTCTATCTCGAGAACCACAGGGATGGATCTCTGACCACGTCCCCCTCCTGCTCCAGCTATGGAGCAAGCGAAATGAAAACGTTGAAAGGTTTACCAATTCTATCTGGAAGCCTACAGATTTAAAGAGCCCTTAGAACCACCAAAAAACTGTTGTCTTCAACCCCGGGAGAGAGAACTACACTGACAGTGCTAACTTGTCAGCATTGTAAAGTAAATGACCTGCCCGGCGTAGGGGGGGGCCAGTGGACGAATACGAGAAGGGATAAGATCTCAAATATTTAGGAATGGTTCCTCGGAAAGGTGTATAACTATGCTAATGGCCATATCATGCACAATCCTAAGGCATTTCCTATCCAGATGGAAGATGGTATATACATGTTCCTATCCAAGCTCGGAAAGAACCATTTCTTTCCTTAGAACTATAGGCCAATCAGCCTTTTACCAGATTATGAGCAATCGCCGAGCACTTCATTTTAGAAAGATTCGGTTAACGAGAAATCAGCGTAGAGCTATTTCAAACAATAGCTAATCCCATCGCTAAACCTCATAGTGGTTACCTAGTGGTGTGCGAATCCTAGTGAAGCACTAGCGTACCGAAAGAATCAACCATCCACCAGAAGTTACCAGAAAAATTTTCAAAGAGGTATTCCTTAAGTGTATCCATGGCAGTGGAAACGGAAATTCTCTCATAACATCTACATCCCTCTTCAGACTGCGCCCCATGGTATGTGATCCACGAGGCCATCTATAGGAACATAGAGTATAGTATCTCGTAGAAGATACTATACGATAGTAGAAGATCACGGAAACCAACTGTGACATTGATATAAACACTAGGAAGTACCTAATGTGATAATGGATTTTTAAATTGTTATATAGAACAGTTTTATTTCTAGGTTATCATCTATTTGTGATAAAAAGCAATGACTAATTTAACTTTTTAACATAATTCAATGAACAATTCATATGATTTGCTTCTTAAAATATATTTAATCACAATATAAGAATGAAGTAAATATTATTTACTGCTTACAAAGCAACAGAGTTTATTATGAATCTGGAATTTTAATAGTCAAAACAACAAAACTGTATATTTTTTAAACTTTTATCAGTGGTCGTGTTTTTTGCGGTTTTATTTAACGTAATTATTTGGATTATCAAGTTGAGGCATGGTCTTTAATATTTGTTTAATAATAATAATGAGTAATAGTTTAAGCCGATGTCGGTCGGTACACTATTTAGTTATTTACCGTTTCTTAAGGAATATGTTTCCACTTTGAAACACAGGTATTTTTTTAAATACTCGTACTATAAGTAAGTGTAAAAATAATAAATAGGTAACTGATGAAGTATGCTAGATAATATCAATTGTTGTTGCAAGTTCCTAGTAAACTATTATTTCTAGTTATTGATTATTGATTCATTCATTCAATTTTTGTACCCCACCTTTGGAGGGCTATAACATGGAGAGGAAGGGGTAATGAAAACAGAATAAAAGACCCCCTTAATTATTATTGAAAGTTCTCCTCTTAAAATATTTTGCGTCAAATTATAAACATCCTGTATCTAATAATTTTTTTTAGACATTTTGTTTATCACTCCTTTAAGTGATGAAAATCTTGGCGAGGATTATACATGATAAAGAAAACTCTGAAGGTGATCTACAAGAGATTAAAAGGGGAAAATTAGGGCAACGCGTCTTTTATAAAAACTACTTATCTACAAATTTTTTCCCGGTTCCTAAAACGTCCAAATTTGTTGTAAACTCGATATTTTCCATGATCCATGATGAGAGTTAAAGGAAACAGCTACGATCCTTTGATATGGATTGATTCACCATTTATGTTTCAAATTTATACAAAATGTCTGTTTGGAAACAGACAGCCATGTAAAAAATACGGCTCCGTAAATCACATGAAAGACAAGCAATAAACTGTATGGATGTGGAACCGGAATCATCCACTTAGCCCATAATAAACATACCATAAACACTGCCACATATAACACGTTTTCTAATTTGTCCTTTGTTGTTAACCTTAAGTGGTTCCCAATAACAAGAAGTTTTTAGGGAAATCAATCGCCTGATGTTGACCAGACGAAAAATGGAACAGGAAGTATGCCCCTTTGCATATTCCGGCATCAAACCAGATATGTTCTTCGGAAACACATACACGTTAAATTAACAAAATATCTAATGGAAGTTTGGTATGCTTAGATGCAGTAACTATGCTTTATGAATTATTATGTTTAATTAATTAATGATGTTTTATTGCTAATCTGAAAATAAAAGGTACCTGAGATCAGTGTCAAGGTCAGAAATCAACATCATGGGTTAACTTCATATGGGTTGTTGTTGTTAATAGGGTGGCAGTTGTCAGCTTTCTAAAAAGAGACATAAAATATAACCAATGTAGACATTATTTTCCTACGGACATAATAAAATATATTTTCACATAACTACCTTCCATATTTTTAAGAATCAATAAGCCTATACTTTCGGCGTGTGTCTAAAATTCCTGGGGTAATAACTCGGCAAAAAATAATAAATAATCTTCTATCATTGCTATTTACTCGCTGTCACATCTGGCGGCAAGCGTTCCCAGTAGAAATGTCAAAGGACTCACGCTGTTATTGTGCAAGTTCGCTTTACGATTTTTCGAACTATTTCCAGCCTTACTTTTATACCGGCAATATAAAAGAGTCCATCCTCAGAAACTAGGTTAACTAGTAGACGTGGATTGTTATAAATAGGACTTAAAACATATCACAGCCTCAATGTGGGTCAACTTCTCTTAGTCCAGTTAAAAAATATTTTTGTCGTTTATTTTTATTAATAAAATCTCCATATTTCGCAATGCCAGCTCGCTCGGATTTGTATGTTAGTTATTTTAGTGTCTGCATTTGTTTTTCCAATTAATCTTCGATTTTTGACATCAACGAATGAAAGGAGAGACAACATGCCGAAAATAAACACACAGAAAAAATAATAAATTTCCGTGGTATTTTTGTTTTGCTAAAAACTTTACGAGGTTACTATATACCGAGCAAACAAATCACCAAAGCGACGCAAAAGTCTCCGACAGTGCCTTCTTGCACTGCCAAAAATATCACGTACTAATTGGTAGGCACGAGCGAGGACATACATTATTTTCAGAAAATGCAGTACCTAATTTTGCAATTTTCTTGTGACAAAAATAGCAATATTCATTTCTGATTAAAATGATCTGATTGAGATCCTGAGAATGAGCTCGAAGACTTTGGCAATTAAGGTTGTATATTGATAATCCTTTCCTTTGACGAATGAAATCAAATATTTGTTTATCAACAGTTTCCAAACAATTCATCGAAAGTCTTCGGAATTTATCTTGGAAATGTGTCATTGCTGCTCTCCGACCATGATAAAAACGTAAATCGTCATTTGTTGTAGTTATCCATAATCCTTCGATACTAGTTACACATGAGAGACCGACATATACTAACGATTGTGATTGTTTTTTATCATACTCATACACAACTTCAGAATAAGTGCTTCTACTAGTATTGTTTTGTTATTATTGAGGGGTATTGTAGCTACTCTTCTACGGATTGGTACAGCTGTTTTACTAATTTTATTAGCGTTTACATACCCCTGCAACTTTTTTCCTAATTTTTTCAAAAGCTTTCGGTGAATCCGGAAAATCTAACCATGCGATCGTGACTTCACCTGTATCATCACAATCAATATGCACTAGTTTTCCCACTGCACCGTTTGCTGAACCATCTGTCACATCAATATTTGTTGTTATCATATTATTATAAAACACACCTTCGATAAACACAGTTTCATATGGCAGTTCTGCAGTGTCAATAAGTGACATTTTATGGAGTTTCTGACGTACAAAGGCTTCTTGCTCCGCAGATGTCCATCCGATATAAATATCGCTGCATTCGCTATATCTGATTATCTCTCTTCCTCATATCTGTCATATACTTTATCTCACTTGCAAGACGAAAATGTTATAAAATATGCCGTGACGCGACCTTGAAAAATCATTTTTATGCGGCTAAAGAAGTATTCACTTCAAAAAAACAAATCATCAGTTAAGTACATGAATCATTGGCCTATCGAACCACCAAAGGAACTTTTGCTTCGAACAGAAGTTATAGCACTTGCGACAAAGGGGTAAATTTTAGTACAATTTTTGAGTATATGCGATATTAAGACCATTATAATTTCATTAATTTTAACGCTCAGACTTCGAACAAAACACCGTTGGAGCTCAAAAAAGCTCACCAAGCTCAATTGCTCAGGAACATAATATTTTTTTATTAATCGATGTCGGATGAATTCAATGATTCAGCCAAAGACGCTCCGAATGTTTGAATGCGACCATAACTGGGCCTGTTACGCAGGCCTTGAGGGAAAAACAATTAATTAATGTTTTGAAAATAACTTCGGAGCGGTTGATTCATCGATGAAAAGGTCTGAAACAAAGTTAATGAAAATAAAATTCGTAATCTTTTTTAAAAATATTTTTAACCTCCAAAAGGGATGAAAACGGACTTTTTTTCGATTTTTGGAAATATCCTAAAAACAAAGCTATCTACGAAAAATACGAAGATTATAGAGCATAAAAGAATAATTAAATAATAAATAAAAATAATAATTAAAATTAAGAGCACAAAATTTCCTATAAAATCAAGTTTAGCAGTTATATTTTCCTTTACCAGCGGTGAAGTTATCGTATTGTAAATTCCAGTATATTTCAACAAAATACAGATTTCGCACAAAATAATTACATTACATAAATACCTTTTTACACCAAAACATTAAAATTATAATAATACCTACATAAAAAAGAGTTTTTATGTAGTAAGTAGCACAGTTGCTTTTTCTATCTTAAAATCTATACATCTATACATCTATACATCTATTCATCTATACATCTATACATCTATACATCTATACATCTATACATCTATACATCTATACATCTATACATCTATACATCTATACATCTATACATCTATACATCTATACATCTATACATCTATACATCTATACATCTATACATCTATACATCTATACATCTATACATCTATACATCTATACATCTATACATCTATACATCTATACATCTATACATTTATACATCTATTCACCTATACATTTATCTATCTACACATCTTTACATCTATACTACCATACGTCTATAAGTCTATACGTCTATAAGTATATACATCTATACGCGTATTCGTCTATACGTCTATACGTGTATATGTCTACACGTCTATACGTCTATACGTCTATACATCTATACTTCTATACTTCTATACATCTATACATCTATACATATATACATCTATACATCTATACATCTATATATCTATACATATATACATCTAAATATGTAAACATATATACATCTATACATTATACATCTATACATCTATACATCTATACATCGACACATCTATACATCTATATATCTATACATGTATACATCTATACATATATACATATATACATATATACATCTATATATCTTCTTCTATGTATACAAGAAGTGTCTGTTTGTAATGTCAAAATAACAGCTTTTTACTTACTAAATTCATATGAAAGTAAGTAAAAGCAGTAAGGATCCAGCTGCCTTGACATGCGGTATATGGCCTAAATATTATTAATATTAGAATAATTCCTCTTAATTCGTAACAGTAATTCCACGGATATTTAAAACATTATTTTGTTACATTTAAGAGGCACGTAAATATTGAAGTTCTATTAGCTTATACAAATTAATAAACGAAATTAGAAATATAGTATGATATGCTTTTTATTTCTAATTTATTGAGGTAAGAATATAAAGTTCTATTAGCTAATACCTTTGATTGTATTCAAAGATAATACAAAATAATGTACGAAATTAGAGATATAGTACTTCACTGGTATGCTTGTTATTTCTCATCTATTGACGTATTAAATGTATGTACCGAAATATCCATACACATTGTTATGTATATTTAATTTGTTATGTATATTTTAATGTATATTTAATTTAATTTAATAAATTAAATATTACATTGTTTAATATTTACTTTATGTATATTTTAATTTAAAATCCAATGAATATTTTATAGCAATAAATATTTTTGTAAAATACCCAGTTATTGATAATATCATAACTCCGCCACTGGTAAATAGAAATATAACTGCTAAACGTGATTTTATAGGAAAATTGATGCTCTATAATTTTTCTAATTTCTTAGGGGTGACAAACACTGCAGATTACCGGGGCGGTATTTTAAGGACCCCAATACTAACTTATTACCAAATTTCAGCTTCTCTAATTTGTCCATGGTTTCCTACATAAAGCTTCAGATCGAGCCTGGTAATAAGAAATTGTTGATAATTTTAGTCATCAGAGGTTTAGACACTAAATCCAAAAGATATTTTTTTATCAGTCTTTTTTCAGAGCTATGAAAACTTGTAGAGAAGCTGATTCCCAACATTAAGCCCTTAAAGATACTCTTTTAATTTAAGTAAGGCTCATTTCTCAACCCTCCACCGGGGTCTAATCAATTTATTACAGTGGGCAGGAACAGATGTAGGCCAAAAGTCAACCGCATCAGGTCGCTTCGACAAAAGCGGATACTTGATTTATATCACCTATTTTATTGAAAAACTGACCCATGGTCACCTCGACAATAGCTTCACCGTAAACTTTATGATGCAAAATTTTAAATAATCGCCCATTCCATTGTCGCCGCAATACTTTTCCTTTGTTGGGTGCGACCCCAGGGTTAAACTTTTTGACCCTAGTAATTGTAGCGTAGATAAACATATCGTCAATTTTTCAATACCTCGGAAGTGGACGATATTATTTCGTATGTCCATGTCCGACCCAGAAGGCATAGCAATTGTCGTTTTTGTAATTTATTGCTGCCCGCTTAACGGCGACCGATTTGCTTTATCTTAGTCAACGCTTGTTCCCATCAAAGGTTTAACGTACACCAGGCTAGTTTCCAAAAATATCGAGCAAATAAAGTGTAACGATTTTTCGAGGAACCATCTGGAGGTTTGCATAATAAGCAGTTACACAATTTCGTTTTAGTATTTAGAAATTCAGATGTCATTTTTCTAGAATACTCTTGTATGTAATCTAATAAAATTATTTAGCAGAAGAAATCTTTAAGCTTGGCGCAATCTGGGAGACTTGCCCCATCGGTATGGAAGCGTCCATACCGTTGTCCCGTTGTCATATTTCGCGCCTAAACTAAAATTACGCACGATTTTCGATAGTCACTCTTTAGTCATGCGGTACTCTTAGATTGAGGTTATGTATGTGATAATTTCCAAATATTTAGTGAATCTGTGTATGGCTGTATGGGGCATATGTACAGTACGAAAGGATAGA
Source organism: Tetropium fuscum (assembly GCA_964058915.1). Taxonomy (NCBI): domain Eukaryota; kingdom Metazoa; phylum Arthropoda; class Insecta; order Coleoptera; family Cerambycidae; genus Tetropium; species Tetropium fuscum. Next base: position 207,110 of record CAXKVY010001815.1, read on the forward strand.
TGCCCTGGGGCATCTTCAATTTTTTTATTTGAACAATATTTGTAATTAATTAATTTGTTTGTATTAATTATTTGCAATTAAATAAATAATATTATTGTGTTATTTTATATAAAGAGTTTATTTTTGTTATTGTAGCATATTTTTGGCTTAATATTGTTATTTGCCTTTATTTTAATAAAAATATGGTACATATTTTTTAAATGGTGGTTTTTTAACTTATATCATTATTTAATTATTTAATATGATCTTTACAATTATTTTAGAGCTGGGGCATCTGTCCCGTTATTGTAGGGAGAGATGGCCAAAAAACGGCATTTTGATTTTTCAAATATAAACCTGCAATTATTACATTATTTGAAAAACAAGATGTTGCAAGTGTTCCTGATTAAATATCGTACAACTTATTATTCTTTTGAGGTTTTTGGCCCTCAATATTGCAAAGTTAATTTTTTTTTAGTTAGGTGGGACAATTCAATTCAAAATATATATGTTTTAATTAATGATACAAATGAAGCACGTCCAGAATAATACCATGCCCAGGTCCAGCCAGACATCCACGTGCAGTCAAGCGTCATGGCAATATGGAACATGACTAAAATTTTAAATATTAGAATAATACTAAAAAACATAGTAATAAAAAACATAATAATAAAACGTTGTAATAAAACGCGTACTTCACAAAAAAACAAGATTTTTAATTCCGCGCGATCAGTATGAAGGATCTAAACAGCGATAAAATTGACGCGGCCCGAAACGAGCTGTGACGTTATAGCCTACAATATTCGGTAGGTGTTGTGCCGGAAAGCGGTCGAATGAAATATGAAAAGAAGCGGCCGAGTGCTGGGATCTCCCGTAGCCGACCGAATCGGTCTTCTCGTTGTTTGTAAATTGTAGAATGTGGCGTCACGACTTTGAACCTGTTTGAAACGATTCGCTCGCGCGCGATATATTAATAATTTATAACAAATGTATTATTGAGAGTTAAGGCGTCATATTTTGCATATCTTATTTTTCAGTATGGTAGAACTTTTTAATGCAATAAAAAAATGTTACCTATTGAAAGGCTAGGCGCCGGTTTAGGTCCAGGACTTTTAAAGAAATTAAAAAGTATCTTGACAGCTCCTTGCCCGCGGAGCGTATCATCTGTATCGTATCATCGTATCTGTATCGTATGATGTCGGGCGTATCATCGAAGTAATTTAAAGTGCAGTTGAATAATCATAAGTATTTTTTTATAGTCTCTCTATGAGGCGTTTTAGGTTTTCTGAGGGTAAAAATGCTAAAGAAAAAAAACCCTGAATGTTTTATCTGAAAAGGTGACAAATACAGGGACCGGGTAGTGGGGGTGGTGTTGTATAGGATAGATAGTAGGTACGCATTGTTTCAGACGTGCCAGGTGAACGTATTTGACGGCGGGCCGGCTGCTGACAACCGGATTGTCGCCGGTCATGCTAACTGGGATCACCCGATTTTCACAATCTCGGAAGAAATGTACATAGAAATTTTGATTGCCTTGATGGAATCTCGGCCTGTTCTGTGAGACAAGACGCTTGACACATATAAAAATAAAATCTTGACCAAAAATGTGTGAAAATAGTCAATTTGTCCTTTCAACTCGTTGACAGACGCGATGGACATACGAAAATAGTTGTAGAATTTTTGCTCATGTTCTAATAAATCTTGGAATAAAGTGTAAAATGCCCCTACAAGAAGTCTTTTTTGAACTATAGGGTGCACCCACTATTCTCTGTGTCTTTCTTTTTTCTGGTATCGGCGACGCCGCCGGTACAGAAGCCACATCGTAATAATAACGCGTTTCCTTTCGCAATTCATAATTCCTCTGTTCTTTGCTACATGGACTTCTGGGCAGTGGCGGGCCCCGACCGGAGTGGGAAAAAACCGGCCAGGTGTGAAGGGCTGTAAAACGGCGCCGGCCCGGTACCGGACGCATCCATCCGGCACGTGTGTAGTTTAAGCCTAAGATATAAAACGTGTTGATAGTAGAATTGAGGTTTTAACACTGAACACTTTTTGCCTACAATAGTTTATTTCTGACTGTAACAAATTTTCGCAAAAAACATATCTTAAAATATTGTCTTGTCACTTTCGCCACTTTTGGTTAAGAACAAAGCATACCTTATCACACTTTATCTAGACACACACTAACCTGTTGGAACATATCCCGCCGTTTTTAGAAAATATATATGGAGATAGTATTGAAAAATGAGTGCGCAACGTACCCAGTGTTCAAATTTTCTCCTACCATCCGAAATTACCCCTAATGATGGTAACTAATTTAATTTACCTTAATATAATATCACCAAATATTATTTTACCAGAGTTTATCACCAGAGTTTATCACCAGATAATGTTCTCTAATGCAGATTATCTATGATAAATTACCCAATTTTTTCAGCTGTCAAAATACCTGCAAGCCCACTTAATCGCCTGGAATTCGATATTCTCTAACCGAATATCATCGTTATCATTTTATCAATACTTTCTTACAGCCGTTTTAAATTTTTACAAGAAATGCACTAGCAGTTAGCCCCTGAATAATTACACTAATTTATCCGATTGTCAGCACACAATTAGAACTTTAAAAAGATACTTAACCTATCTAAGAAACAATTTGTCTGAAGAAAAACAAACCGTAATCTGCTATATACAAAACGTATCCATAGGGCACATGTTCTTAAAATAATACATCTGCCAGATCTCAATCACAGTGACAGTTTACGAGCAGCAGCGCTCAAAAAGTTCCGATGCACTCCAAAAATAACAAAAAACAAATAAGTTATGCCATTCAGAAGGCACTTCCGATCTGAAAAATGTGTCAGCACACTTTTGTATTTATATAGCAATTAACATAATGAGAAGAGATGGCAGATATATGTTAAAACAACAAAATAGAAATATTTACTTATAAAGTTGGAACGGGGAGGATTGAAAAATTAGGACTAATATTATTATTGCAATCATGGGAAATGACTGTTGTGTTAATTCATATTTCGGGAGGTGTGTAAGAACATAACCAGGTGATTTGTCTTAAATTTTGGTTCCCTGACACTGTGAGTGCATTTTTGACTTGAACAAGAATATGTAATCCTGACCTGAAGTAAAAATTATTCTGTTAATTTGACTTTTTTTGAAAAGAAAAAAGTCGGTCATAAAATAGTAACATTATTTGAACTTACATCGCGGTCTCAATATATTGGTTATCAACAGTTGTTACCGCATACTTGTCGTATTCATAATCTAAGAAGAAGTGGTTGTAGGGAATGTAGAGTGTATGGAATGGGGGGAGTGCATGGAGGGGGGGAAGGGGAGCTTCAGTATTATGTTTGGGGCGGTTAGGACGGAAATATATTAAAGGTCCCCCCTAGACCGTCCGCTTCGGGGGCGGAGGGGGTAGAAAGTTTCCTTCTTATCTTCGCTTATAACTCGGAAACTGTGCGTCGCGTTGCGTCGCGTCGTAGCGAAAAGCACCTTGCATGATATTCATAACTCGTGATGTTTTCTACATAATTGGTTCCATATATGTTTTGGCTACGACGCACCGTTTTCGTTATATCTACTAAATTATTATTAACATCTATTATATTAAATCAATAACTATCGCACAGACTATAGTATAAGCGCAAGCACACACGCATCTCTGACCAACGTATAGACTATAGTCACACAATAATAATTATAGAGTATCGATCACTAATAAACTATGTCTAGATTAAAAGATTAATGCGAAACCATCAGTGTAAAAAAGCTTCTAGCTACGAACCAAAATGAAATGTCGAGGCAACGCCTAACACATAAATTGAAGTTACGCAACAGAAGTGAATCTGACGGTATTATAGTGTTATTATTTATTATTTCATTCAAAATTATATAAAGTGAAAATGAAATTGTAAGAGTTTTATGTAAAACTAAGTAAATTAAATATTATGCATCAATCTGATTAGTCAGATTATAACATTATAACGAGATAGAATTAAGGTAACCAGGAAATGCAAATGTTTTTTATACGGCATATCCGTCTTAACAGTAGACAAGAAAAAGAGAGTCCATCTGGGTCCATCTTAATGGGTTTTTTTGAGATTTTGAGAGAACTACGAGGCTTACAGACCCCGTTCTTAGCTTAATTTAAAGCTAATTAAATTGCCTACAAATTATATTCTACAAGATCTATTCGTAGGATCAATGGTTTCGATGCAATTTTGGTCCAAAGAAGGTCTAAAACTAAAATTTTCAATTTTTGGAAAAACTGGCCTATTTTCTGCCTAAGTACCATAATTCGGTAACCAATTGATCTACATAGCTCCGATTGAGCATAATTTGTCACAAATTTAATGCTCTTAAAAAACGTATAGAGTAGCTTTCGACGAAACATGCATGGATTAGGATATATAGAGCAAAATCTGAAACGAGTCCAAAAATTTCGTGGTTTTTGGTGTGTAAAAATTTTTCGACAATTTTTTGAGAGTTGCAAACTTGGATATACATACCCCTAATGGGTCCAAATAACATGCTAAAAAATCAGAGATACATCATGTTTTGCGAATTTAGCGATTTTTTGTATCGATTTTGACTGGCCTAAGTTATCCGTCACCTCAACCATGACTTATCGAACATCAATTGTTAGATATTTTTTAAATAATTTTTACATATTTTAAAATAATTATATTTTGCGACGAAATTCCTAATATTATATTGTTTTTATAAAAACATATAATATTACGTTACATAAAAATATAACAATGACAGCTGCTTTTGTTTTGACATTCGTGGCGCGCATGCAGTTGTTTATTTTGGCATGTCGTGTTACCAACCTGAATATATGTAAAATAGTAGAGCAATAAAGGCATATAATTTCAGAAGAAAATGTTTTTTTTAATATATGATACTAAAATAGAAAAAATAGTATAAAACATTCGTTTCAAAAGATGTGATTTCATCGCACTCGCCTTTTAGAAAACTTGCCCTCGGCTCTTTTTCTAATTTAGGCCTATAAAATCACGTCTTATGGAACTTATATTTTAATATACTATTATTTAGATTAAATTATTTTCTGTTCGAAAATTTCGAAAGTTTGAAAATTCGTAACGATTGGTTTAGCATTTATTAAACATAATCTATGGTATACCTATTTGAAATATTAAATTTTCGGTAGACGAGGTAAAATATAAAGCTATTTCTTTTTAAAAAGCTCAAAGTTTGGCTTTAAAGTTAGGCTTTAAAAAAAAGTTTCTTATGGAACAAACACACTATATTTTTGAGTCACCCTATATGTGGTTTAAATTAAATGAAAGCACCACATTTTTTAAATTTAAAAGCTCCCTATATATACAATATTATGGTATATAAAGGTCATTTTTATGTCATTCGGATTAAGAGTCCCAATTAAAAAACCGCGTGTCCATCTGCTCCCATAAGCTCGTCCTACTGTGCGTCGTAGCGAAACCATATATACTAACTATAACTAATATGTAGGAATATGGAATATAACTAATTATGTAGAAAATTTTTGAATTTCAGGCAATATTCACAGTTTTCGAGTTCAAGGGAAAAAAATAGAAAAATGGACTTTTCAATCCCACTCCGCCCCTGAAACGGACGGGCTAAGGACTTTTGCTGTTTACGTACTAACCACCCCCCAACATATAACTGAAACTAAAAGTATTCCCCCATCTACAACCCATTTTCTGTTATTCATTGAGTAGGTTATCAGTTGTCGTCAATTAATTTTAAAAGAATAAAAATATATTTAAAAGTGATAAAATTTTGTTAATCAATGTTAACGGGCTATGGAGCTAGTCAAAAAATATTAATATGCCCAATAAAATGTGGGATTCGACGTTCTCTTTGTTACGTTAACTATATTTTCTGAAGGATATTTAGTTTTAGAGTTTATAAAAATATTAACAGACAGCTCCTTTTATTTTGCTGCCCCTGATTCCTTGCGATTTCATATCTCCAAATAAACCTCGGAGCCTGTGACGTTGAAAACACCATAAATATTCACTATATATATATATATATTGCATTTGATGGTAACTTCGCTCCCGATAAAATATTTGAGAAATCAACAAATAATTTACATTATATTAAGCAGATTATAAAAATATTTGCATAACAATTATGTACTTGCTGTTAACAATAGTAAAACGGGCATCACGTTTTTTTGCCATTAACTACCATTTTATCTACTTAAATAAAAATATTCGCCTGATTGTATTTTTGTCGTTCGCATTGTATTTATTAGATAAACTAAATGCACTGTAAATTATCAAAATTATGCATTAATAAAATAACTCTCCTATAATCTGTAATGATACTAAACAAATTAAAATAAACGAAATATTTCAAGAAATCACTTACTGCTTGTTTATCCTCTATAACGAAACAAAAAGAATTCCTTATTACCAGATGTCATAAATTCTAATAGAGACTTGGCAGGAACAATTACTAGCATTATAAGGGCGATATGGGTATCATTGGCAAAAATAAATCTGGTATCTGTGAAATATTCCAGTTGTTTTTATCAGTAAAAGTGGATCTAATATTGTTTTGAAGAACGGACCAATCAGGTGCTTGCTACACCACCCCTATCCTCGAGAGCAATAGGGTTGCCGATTGTTTTATTTATTTTAGATGCCATTTGGGCATATTTTCTATGTTCCCATGCTAACGATATTTTTGCAATTTGGGGTTAGGGTTGTGTTTATTTTTACCCTCTAATGTAACAAAGAGGCATGGAACCATTGAGATGTATTGGTTTCATTCACGACATAATTAACTGTGTGATAATATTATATAAACGCAATAATAAGAGCTGTGCAGTATTATTTCAATTAAACAAATAATGGTACAAAAGAAACTGATTATTACATTAGTTTGACTGTATAACATATAAAACCAATAACTAGATATATAAGACTTAAAAAAGTATTTATTACAACATGGAAATTATTGAAAGGGTACAAATTAATGAGGGTATAATTTGTAGCTTAAATATGTTGCTTGTTTAATTTTAAATATGTTTAAAACATATATTAGGCCAGGCGGTAAGCCGTAAAATAAGGCCTCATAAGGGAATAATTCCAGGGAATCTGGAAATATATTTAGTCACTTTATTTTTATGTCCTGATAATCTTACTAAGTTTTTCCCTTCGAGCTAGGTTGGAGGAAAATGGCGCCGAAATCCAGTTTTCTTTTTGCAAAGCCTGCAAAATTTTTATTAGCATACATAAATAAAGGCTTAGGTAATATATATATATATATATATATATATATATATATATATATATATATATATATATATATATATATATATATATATATATATATATATATATATATATATATATATATATATATATATATATATATATATATATATATATATACTTAATGATCGTTGAGTATTATTTAGTATTAATTAAATCATAAAAATACATATAATTAGAGATGGACTCATTCTGTCAATTATTATGTAATAATAGTAAATTGTTTCTTGTATTGATTGAACTTGACCAACATTTTCTAAATAAGATTCTGGAGAATTCATTTTCCTTTTCTTTTTGGAAGGTGATGAAAATGACGTACCAAGTGTTTTCACAATAGCCTTTCGTTCAACAGAAAGATTCCGATAACCTTTGTCGGATATCCCAGTGGCTTTTAATAATCGCTGCTTAAGTTATATAGTGGTATCGAGAGAAAAACATTAGCAATTATCTACTTCTTTTGTTTGGCTTATTTGTCAATTACCAATAAGTGACCTTTTGGGGGACATCTTACGCAATTTAGTCCTGAAATCAATACCGAGTAACAAATAAAGTAAAATAACAACCCCCTAAAAAATTATTTACCTTAATGGGTTAAAAAAATGGATTTAACGAAAAAAAACTATACTATAACACAATCAGTCTACTTCAAAGTGTTTGTGTTGTATTAAGAACACTGACTAAGAAATAAGAACCAACTGCACCGACATAAAGAACTTGTTTACAACAACAGCGCCCAAACAGCACAAACCACACTAAATTTTATAACGACTAACGTCGTAACGCCGTCGGCAAAGTCGTCGTCAGCATTCCGACTTGTTCTATACTAATGATAGTAATAAATACTAATAAATGATATATAAAATAGATCGGATAGGCCGACGTTAATTTTCCTAGTTTTGTCCTAACTGACGTCGGACTACGACTTATTAAATACCTATCAGGACGTCAGATGATGGCTGTACCTGCCGGTACAGCCGACGTCGGTGTGTCTATCCTATTTTGATCTACTTATATATCAACCAAGTGCTGAAAATATGATACATGTCTTCTTCCATGTTGACACTTGACCGTGCACATATCGTGTTATGTTGTATGAATAAGTAACAAGCCCAGCCCCTCAATTGCTACGATGACTGCTGCGTGTGGATGTTTGGCTGAACCCGGGCATGGAGATAATCCGGGATGTCATATTGTATCAATAATTGCCAAATAAATCTTTGATTGATTGATTGATCGTCTAGATCGACCAAGTGGACGATTTTAAAAACATCCATTTTATCACTATTAACAAATACACAATTTTAGCTTTTCACTTTAGTGCAACTACGAAAGTACGCACACCTCTGAAAACCAGTGGTTTTTTGCCATCATAATATAATGATGGCAAATGAATATATTTAATGTGACCGGGTGCATGGAACAGATATTCACTTACACCATTATTATCTTCAGTTGGCCAAGTATGCAATAGTGTTGATGCCTACGACATTTTTTTCGAGAAATATTAGGATATCATTTTGGATTATGTTGGAGAAAATATCGGTTAATTTCTCATTTTTATTTCGAGATGACATGTGTTTAAGAATGTTAGTTTTTTGAACTTCCCCGTTCTTATTTCCTCACATAGCTACTAAAAAAGAATTTTTCAAAAAGTACGGTTAAAAGTAATTTATAAAAATATTTAATTTAATTCTAATTATTTATTTTGTCAAACTTAATCAGTAAAGTTGCAAGCGTTTGTCATTTTAGCTTCAAAATACTGAAAATTGTATTGTTAAAAGTACAATAATGCTACATTGGATAGACAGATATCATATTGAAACAATAACTTACATTATAACACACTGTTATACTTATTATCTACAAAATTGGTATAAAGAAAGTACAAATATTGTGCTTGTCTATTTTATATCTAAAACTTTATACATAAATATTAGAGGAAACGTTATATTAGGTAACATTTGCCGCATATAAAATGACGTCGAGGTAGGTTTAAACATCTACGCCTAATCACTTACTTCAACAATTATATATAGCAAAGGTTATTTTACGTCGGGACGACCAGAATTTGTATGACCATTTTGGTACCTTGGTCGGTACGATGTCGCGCGGGCGTCAACTACCGACTTCAGGTTATATTATCGACGTCGGCTCGACGTCGCCCCGACCAATCTGTGCTGCTTATACGTGTTTGGGTGTGGTGCAATACAGATGCCACTGGATCGTTAAACCGCGCTTACTTTTTCCGAGTTGTACCAAACATTTGGTACCTTGATGTATCTAGTATGTATCCATTGTTGTCGGTAGTTTACATCAACAACCATTTTTTGTACTGTAAGCATTTTGGAGCAAAACAAACATACTTCAGGATCCATAACTTGTTCTCTTGCTAATCTGAAGTTGATCTGACAGCTTATATTTCAAGAACTGCTCGATAGAAGCAGCTCATAACTATCTAGAAATCGTTCGATTTAGAGAAAACATGTTACCTAATATAAAACATTGTTGGGTTTATTAGTGCCTATATACGTTTTTTATTTGAAACTGAAGGATGTATATCAAGGATGTATAAAAAATCTGAAAATTAACCGCCATTTTTCAAAATGGCGGACGTAGCTTCGATTTTAAAGGACTTTTAGTATATTACATTTTCTTGCTTTTACTACCTTTTTCAAGGTTCGTATACGTACTTTTAGGCTTATTTGTATTGCACTATAACTGTTTCTTGAGGTTGTTAATTCTTAACTTCTCTTAAAAAATTCTATTAACTAAAATTTTAGACATACACGTAGTGTATTTATAATAAATATAACAGCAAACAGTGTAGATATATGTAGTATAGTAGCATTAGGTGGGAAAAGAATTTATATATTATGTATTACGGTATATGAAATGGTTCCGTTTCATATACTGAAAAATTGGATCTTTGGAGCAATTGGCAATAATAGTAACAGTTGTCGAAATAAACGGCATATGTCTCGCCAGAGCAATTGCATTAAATAACCGGACAAAACTCCGCTGTTCTCTACTTTCATTCCTCTCGAGTACTAATCTCAAATAATGACCTTGGGGCCACCCCCGCCGGACAATGGATGGGGTGCATTGTCTGAGACTTTGGACGTTGGTCAGTTCACATCTATAAACGGCAGGATACGCACTCAGCTTACCTACTTCCGATTATCGAATATGACATATTTCTCAACGAACAATGTATCGCAGAATAACCTCTTACAGGCTTTGTGGATGCGTTTTGAAATATAATGACAGTTGGTGGGCGAGCCACTAAAATTTTTTGAAAATATAATAATATTAACAATTGATGTGCGCACGTTATGTACCGATTTTATGTTACAATCTGAAGTTCTGTCTTCCTGCCTTTTATCTTTACGCCTTCTCTTACATAAACACTTTTTTACACAGCACCTAATTAGGGAAACAGGATTATGGTTGCATTATCTATAGACGCATTCAAAAGTAGTCAAAATACGACCCAGACAAAATATAACCTATTAGAAAGTTAAAAATCAACGAACGATTTATTAGAAATTTTACAATGGCTAGCCAGTGCAATAACATGTAAAAATTATACCTGAGCAACATAATTGAATTTAAAGAAGATTTGAGTTTGGACTAATGAGAACAAGTTACATTAAGTACAAACTATAAAAAGAGCATAATAAAATACTGATTTTATTTAATGGGGATAACAGAAAATAAAATAAAACTATCCACTGACAGTCAATATTCAATTAGCAAAATATAATTATGATTAAGGTTATTCACGGAGAAAGTACAATATTTTTCACCAGAAATCTGACAATTTGAGATACTATTTGAGGTTATGCCTCTCATAAATTCATATAGCGTCAATCGGGCTTATATTGCACAAATTCTCTGAAATTTGAATTTAGCGCTACAACTTCAAAGTCGACCAACTACAGTGTAAAAAAATTATATCTTATATCACAATAAAATAATTGTTTCAGACATAATTCAGTATGGTAATGTATGGTAATTCAGAATTTCGATCGCAAGTTTTTATGGAAAATTAAATATTTTGATTATCATAAATTACGAAAATTAACAACCTGCCTATGGTCTTTTTCAGCTATTTTGACGTGTACGTTATTACAATCGTATGGATCAAATTAATGTGCTATACAGCTGTTCTCAACAGTTTCTAGGGTTTCGTTTTAGTTTTCATCGATGATTAATTAACTTTATTCTATCGTCGACACGATCACCAAGTACCTACTTCAATCAGTACAATAACATTATTTTTATTGCTAATATCAAATGATTTCAACATCGATATTTTATATCGATCTATCAAGTGATTTAATCGATATTTTATAAAATTTGCACATCCTTATTTCTTAAATATATAAAATATTTTCAATTTATAATTGTTGCTTTTTGAAGTTTTATGTTGAAATAGATTATTTTAATTTTTTTTTGAAAATAGTGTTAATAAAATAGAATATCTGCATTCTATTTTTAATTAACCAAGCTTTTTTCCAAACGTGCTTTCAAACCATTTGGATTTTTAATTTTTCATATTTTTTATCCATTTTCGACATACGTTTTTATGCATTTTTTACGCATTTTTGACATGAACCTTGCTCTAAAAAACCTAAACATTTCTTGTACAAGAAATAAATCCAGTAGAATTTTACGTGTAGGTATTACCTCTGTGCCTCTGTAGCATAAAAATATACAGCTACTGAAAACAGGGCGTCGAACAAAAAAGAACTGACATTCAAAAAAATACAAAAGGGCTGAGGTGGGGTGCAAAGTGATGCATTTGCACGCCACGTTTGCTATTAAATTGCCCATAAATATCGTTAATTTAAAAAATATTTTTCTTAGGGCCTAGGCTACATATTGTGTTCCACGTTTAAACCACATAGCTCCGAGTTTAATTAGGTAGGTACTTTATTTTTACCCATTTTCTAACCAACAGTCACAATTATTTATTTGCAATCGGAAAAAAAATAGATAAGTTTGTGATGAACACTGCAAAATGTGAAATAAATGAAATTATTCAAAATAAAATTAGAATTTAGAACACGAATAGAAATACAAATTCAGCAATGTTCAGCCACAAATATTGCCGGTTTTTAAATTAACTCAATGAAATCATAATTATTATGTAATAAATTAGTTTATTTTAATTAAGTAAGTTTAACCAAAACCTCATAGTAGGACCTCTTAAGTTTTCCTTATGAAAATATATTTTTATCTAAATTTTACAATTCTGTATAATAAATGTAATAACTTACCATCCGACAACATCGATTTTCGAGGATCAACGATTTTCGAGGACAATATTCAAGGATCGTGTCAAACTCCTTCCACTCTTAATCATTGGCGTAATATTTTAAATATAATGTTTAAGTTATTTAAGTAATTTTTGAACACTCTCTCAGTCAATTAAAATATCAAAAACATTATTTATTCAACTTATTTCAGTAACACACCGACAGTCTATCACCTCTACAGACGCTCTTAAACTTTATTCCCCATAAGATAACAATACGTCAATTTTTAAAATAGGAACCCCCGCCAATTTGAGGTCCTAACCTAACTAATATGGTAAATTCTAAAATCTGATAAATATAAAACCTAATAACCCAAAATTTATAAATCGTTCGTTCTTATAGTAAGTGTATAAGTATATTTAAACATTGAAAGAGAATAGCGATTTCATTCCATATCTTCGCAAACTCAAAAGGGCCCCCGGGCTTGTGAGCGTATGATATATTTCCGAAGGAGATATATGGCCATAAGATACGGGTTCTGATTTTGAGAATGCTTTAGCGCGAAATTAATTCATAAATTCACTGCGTTTATTTGTGATTTATGGCACAAAGATATCGAATGTCGTATTTCCTGGTCGAGATGGGGCCAATTAAAATAGTCAAGGTCGGTATTTGCAAAAAAATGTATTTTATTAGTGCACCACCGTGGGTATGAATTATGACCCAATTAAGAAGGTGTCTATAATATGTTTTACGAATATTAAGATGATTTGCTACAGCATTTACGAATTATTTTATGAAATATTTCCTTCAAGCGTATAATAGTACGCATATTATATTATGCAACCCATCCCGTATAACGAGTCTATTATTTTCCTAGTACCTACAATAATTTCTCATTAATTTACTAGTCCAGTTAAATTAGATCCAAAAAAAGTGTTTTGGGGAATTAATTTCCCAAAAGCTGGAAATCATTTTAATGCCTTCATTTGGTCCTAAATGCGTGTAATCTGAGTTTGCAGTGTTTGCACCATACCAGGAGGTGAGCATAACATTTGGTAGCAAAAAAACGGAGAAATGTTTGCATTTATTTTCAGTTTTTGCTTGTAGCTGGAAAAGGGTGATGTCGGACGGAAAATGTCATCCCATTCATTACATATCTTTGAAACAGATACTCCTATTGAAAAAACCCATAGAATAGAAGTTATAGAGAATAAAAATTCACGTTTTATAACATCTAAATTTTCAAATTCAGTAATTTTGACAGGCCAAGGTCCGTCTTCCTCCAACTCCAGCTTAGACGATCTCTTGCTCTATCATACCAGCCCTGGATTTGGAGGTAGACCCAAAGAATATGTTGGACGGTCACTGAATTTGTTGGGGGTAGAGACGCCAGATGGTCCAAGGAGGTCTCATCGGCCTTAGGTGAATATATGACTGCCAGGAACAGTTGACATACTGAAATGAGGTCCTGAGGATCAGCATCTGCATGGTGTAAACTTTGACAGTCTCCTAAAAGCCGTGTTCTTTTTAAGAAGCTTGGCAAACTTCCCTTGGTGATAGAGTGCAGGGCACACCCACTGATTGCGTGTAGGAACAAAAGGTTATGTTTGACAGCAGACGAGAAGTTGAAGTACCTGGGAGAGTAGAACGTGTTCTGAGAGGTTAACTTTCCAGGATTCATGACGTAAATGTTTGAAGAAAAGTACCAAATTGCTTTGGCGGTTAATAGGATCAGTAGATTGGTGTCCTCTGCGATTATTGTAACCGTCGAAAAGTTCTCTGCCACTTGAATGGCGGTGTGGGCAATGAGGGAGTCAGCATCCTCAACAGCTTGCCACACTTCAAACCCCTGCTGCACTAATTTGTTAGCAGCATGGAGATAAGCCATTCTTTGTTGTTGTCGTTGGAGAAAAATTGTTCTTTCTGCATGGTTACAGTCATCGTTTCAGTGAACACCAAGTCTGCCGATAGTGCTTGCTTTTACGGTGAAGTTGCAAAATGTAAGTTTGCACCGAAATGAGATTTTTCCGGTTTTTAACTTTTAATTTTGGCTATATCACTGAACCGAATTTGAATGTCTATTCGACGCAGAATTTAACTCTCTCATATATTAAATGGGGTAAAATTTTTCGTCCGACACACCGTTTTCCAGCTACAAGCAAAAGCTAAAAAAAAATTTCGCGGTTTTTTGGCTCCGAAAAGTTATGCTCATCTCCTGGGATCGTGCAAACTGAGATTAGATACATTTAGGACCTAATGAAAGGATTAAAATGATTTCAACTTACTGGAAATTAATTCCTCGATAAATTCTAATTTGATTGGCCTATAGTACAATAATGTAGCAATAGGTATATTCGTGACGAAATAAAGATCCATGTAGCTTTGACTTTTTATTAACTGTCAGTTTGTTAGTACTGTCAGTTGAAATTTGACGTCGATTCGCTTTCTTGATTTAAAATTTGTTATTTTGTTATTTAAAATCAAAACATATCTGGAGAAATGCAGTGCACACCGCCTGAATTATTTGAAATTGCAAATTCATCAGTGGTAACGCTTATACCCTCAAAATGAAGAAAAGTTTATGATAATGCTTACCGTAAATTTGTAACAGAAAATGTGATATATTTCTCACATTTATCGAACAAATTAAAAAGTTCAAGAAATATAAATATAAAACACAATATAAAGATTGACAGTTATTCGAAATTAATTACCTTTTTCAAGCTACAAAGCGAAATTATAGACTAAAAAAATAGAAAATTTGGTGTAAAAAATTTTTAATGAATTCGTGAAGAAAGCCTACCTAATGATAAATATTTAGGGTACATAGGTATTTACTTTATAAAATATATAGTATATATAAAAGTTAGTCTTGTCCGCATGCTGACTGCGTATGAGCGAAGGACGCGAAGCGGAGTTCGGGCAGCACAGTTGAGTAATAATTGACTAGATAAAACTTTTAATTTGCTACAAAATGGGATACATTTTAGTTTTTGTTTAAAACATCTAAACTTACATTTTTAAATATTAAGTGGTACTTATTAAAACGCAGCATAAAATTGTGCGAAAATGTTAAAGTTATGTTTGTTAATGTAGAGGTTTAAATGTTGTTTTAAACAAGAAAAAACTTATTTTTTCTAATTTTGACATGAAAGTGACACTTTTCAAAACCCTTTGACGTTAGGAAACGTCTTACTTTTCACAACTAGTCACGAAAAGTAAATATAGAAAAATAAATATTACAAGTTATAATTCCAATTATTGATTTGAAAAATTGACTGTATAGATAGTTTGTTCATGTTTTGTATTAAATTATGTTATGTAAATTCTATCAATGTAAGGCGAGCATTAATTCGCATGTATGTATGGAAATACATATTATGTGCCTTGTGGATATATAATAGCGCAGTGTATGTATGTCTGCCTACAACCGATGTAACAGAATAAGTTAATAAAAAATAAAACAGATTTTGTTGGCGTCATGTCAACGTAAAAATAAAACCTCCATTGTGACTGAAAAGAGCGCAAAGGCGGCTACTGCAAAAAAGAAACCCCGAAATTGTTAAATGGGCTACAATTAAGATAATTTCCGAGTAAAATATCCCAAACATCGTATAGTTAAGATAGTGGTGAGCAAAAAAGGATCGGGTTTCACCACGTTCTATAAAAAGTTGTGTCCGCAAAGGCGAGAGCACATCCTCTTCCTTCTTGCTAACATATGGGTTCCAACCCCTGGACGTCGGGGTGAGTTTTTTGTGCAACTTACTGTCACTGCTACCATCGTGCTGACTGTATCGTTTTCACACTTATGTTTGGTTTCTATTAAATGTTTCAACAAACTCACAGCAAACACACGCCAATATTTCCTTGCGCTGACGTTCATTTACGACTAGATGGATATCGCTTACTTCTTAATAAGAACTTTATCTGGTTAATTTATATTTTAGATTTATATTTACAGGGGATCACGTTTCTGTTTATTTAATATATAGCATATTAATTGACCCTTCTAATATTTTTAACATGTTAATGGACCAAATAACTGTAGTACGAAGTATCATAAAGTATGTGCTAAATATACGTTATTCATGTTAGTGATTTTTAGACAAATGATGTGGTGGCTGTAATGGTAGGTACTTAATTAATTAGGTAATTAAATTAAATGATAGGTAAAACATGATTGTGTATTGAAAAGTATATGCAAACAGCATATACTTTTCCATTACAAGCATCCATTAGTTAACTACATGAATATAAATATAATGTACGTTATTTTATACAGTGTGATCCTAATTCGCCTTATACGGTTAGTAGCAGAATACCCGTTCTCTGAGAGTATCTTCATCGTCATCGTATCGTATGAAATAGGTCGAATAGGCCGACGTTAATTTTTCTAGTTTTGTCCTCACCAATTGTATAGGTCGATTGAACTTGTCCAGACCGACGTCGCACTACGACTTATTTATTACCTATTAGGACTTCGGAAGAGGTAGGTGCAACCGACGTCGGTGTGTCTATCGTATTTTGATCTATGTATCAACGAAGTGCCTGAAAATATGATACATATCTTCTTCCATGTTGACACTTGACCGTGCACATATCGTATTATGTTGTGTGAATAAGCCCCTGCCAGCCCCTCAATAGCCACGATGCCTGCTGCGCGTGGATGTTTGGCTGGACCCGGGCATGGGGATAATCCAGGATATCATTGTATCAATAATTCTTATATAAATCTTTGATTGATTAATTGATTGGTCGTCTAGATTGACGGAGTGGGCGATTTTAAAAACTTCCATTTTATCACTATTAACAAATACACAATTTTAGCTTTTCACTTTTGTACCAAAGTGAATATATATGTATGCATCAGCACATCTAATACAACTAAGTCGAATTATATGTACATTTATACCTCTTCTGTACAGTTAACATATAATAGCTATAAATGGGCACACCTAATACGACCAAGTGGAATTATATATGTACCTACGCTTATATCTATTCTATTCAGTAAGTAGGTTAGAGGTATATTTCTTTTTACCATTGTCATAAACAGTTTTCTGGTATATACAACTATGTACTTACTACAATTTATATTACAATTTATGTTACAAACAGTACTGATAGTCTTTAATATACCAATTACGACCACTGGTATATAATGATGGCAAATTAATATATTTAATGTGACCGGATGTATGGAACAGATATATTCACTTACACTATTATTATCTTCAGGTGGCCATGTGGACATCTTGTGGACATCTTCAGATGGACATCTTTTTTCAAGAAATATTAGGAAACCATTTTTGTTGGAGAAAATATACACTGCGCAACTTATTTAACGCACAACCAAAAAGTTAACTCAAATTTGACGTTATGTATTTTCGACAATTTTTGTTCGTTTTGGTCGATTTTTTTTTCAAATTGTAGGTTTTTCTCTTAGGAATATCACTGTCTTAGTTGTTTTGGTAAAACGAATGATTTTGATATTATACCAGGTGCTATAAAAATGTTGTTTTTTTCCGAAATTTCAAAACGTCCTGTGGGCTATACAAGGTATTGCAAGTTATTGCAATTATAGCCAATTTAAAGCCTCATGTTTTTTTACATTTTCTTTTTTTATTCATTTGTTTATCTCTGTTACTTCATGAAATACACCGTTTTGAAACACCATATGCTTTTATTCACATGAAATGCATTTATCGGACAACTCAAACAGCTAGCAAGCTATGGAAATCGAAGATTACACGTCATAAACTGACAACTGTGTCATTAGTTTTCTGTTGACAGTCCAGCAATAATTAGTGAATAATGGAACGCCAAACCAGAAATTTAACTCGTGATTAATGTGTTGAGGCAGCTACATTACCTGGTGAAGGATGGAGTTACAACCGCATAGCTGGAAGGTTGGGAGTGTCTCACATAACTATAGCGAGAGCAATTCAAACGTACGCGGAAACAGGAGAACATTCCAGACGGACCGGTCAAGGTAGATCTCGTGTTACCTCTGCTATCCAGAATTGCAATAACTTGCAATACGTTGTATAGCCCACAGGACGTTTTGAAATTTCGGAAAAAAACATAACATTTTTATAGCACCTGGTATAATATCAAAATCATTCATTTTACCAAAACAACTAAGACAGTGATATTCCTAAGAGAAAAACCTACAATTTGAAAAAAAAATCGACCAAAACGAACAAAAATTGTCGAAAATACATAACGTCAAATTTGAGTTAACTTTTTGGTCGTGCGTTAAATAAGTTGCGCAGTGTAGATTAATTTTCAGATTTTTATTATTTTCACTGCAATTGCGAGATTTGAAGATGACATTTATGTTAGTTTTGTTGAACTTATCCGTTCTCATTTCTTCACATAACTAATAAAAAAGAATTTAAAAAAAATAATGTCAAAAAATACGGTAAAAAAGTTTACAAAATTATTTTAAAATACATTGATTTTGACGGCGCTTTAATTCTAATGGTTTATTTTGTCAAACTTAATCAGTAAAGTTGCAGGCGTTTG